>PVIU01012677.1:26143-59097 GCA_004026605.1 Ondatra zibethicus | reverse complement strand
CTATTGCACCTTATCTTGTCCTAATGCAGAATTTATTTAGCTGCTTAAACTTTTACCAAGTTCGTTTTCTTTCCATTAAGGCCAGGCTTATCGTATTTGCTGTATCTGGACAGAATTTGATCAACTTGTTCAAATTTGCAGAGTCTGCTCTTGGGAGGTTGAACTTGGCGAGGGAGAAGGAACGTTTTCCTAGCCAGATCACAGCAAGCGCTGCTGCCTCTGCTCCGATTATTGTTGTATTCAGTTTAATCTGTAACTTGACATTACTTTTCTTCGCTTGTAATGGCGTTTGTGCTTTCTTGCCTAGACTGTCCACGTACTGTTTGATCTGGTTGCCTGTGACTCAGTGTCACCAAGATCAGGACTTTGAGATGTGTCACTGGCTCCCATAGGAATGGAAACCCAACCCTGGGTTTCTTGGCACAGTGCTGTAACACATAGAAGAAACCGAAACGTGTAATTACCAGAGTTTACCAGATGGCAGCATTGACTTAAAATTAAGCTACGTGGGTCATGTTGAGACCCTGTAGTGACAATTGTAAGAGTTACAAGCATATTTCATTTTCTGAGGTAAATATGTAAAAACAATGTAGTCTTTCTACAAAAGATTTCCTTAAGGTTTTGTTGGCATGTCAGTGTTGTTAACTGGGAACTGGGAATTTTAGATTTCTGGTGTAGGAGGTCCTTCTTTCTATGTGTTGCTTTCATTGGTTGAATAAAGAAACTGCCTTGGCCTTTTGATAGGGCAGAACTTAGATAGGCGGGGGGTGGGGGGGGAGACTGAATTCTGGGAGGAAGAAGGCAGTGTGGCAGACGCCATGAAACTCCTGTCTGAGACTGATGCTGGTTAGGATCTTTCCCAGTAAGCCATGATCTGGAGCCACAGGAACTCACAGTTTCCTGAAGCAGTCCTGTTATAGGATCACTGTGGATAACTTGTCCTGATATTGAGTCAAAATTAGTCTTTGGGCAGCTTCTTGTCAGTCCTGTACTCAGAGCAGCCTCCGTGAAGTCTCAGTCTTCTCCCCAAGGGCGGGCTCTTCACCCAAAGCTTTCCATTTTCGTCTGTGTGAGGGCCCCAGGAAGACTGCCCCTCTTTCTTTTTCTAACATAGTATCTTTCACTGCTTTGGAACTTATCAAGGAGGCTAGGTTGACCGAAGAGTGAGTCTAAGGGTATATCTCTCTGGAAATATTTTATCTTGTGCTCTCCAACCAATACTATATTTTGTATGTCAATCATAGATACACATGGAGTTATTGAACATATGTACATGGTTATCATTCAAATTTGATATCTGTAATTCTAATAAATATCTAATACTTTTTTGAAAATAGGAACTAATTTATATTTTCAAATTAAAATATTTATACAAGTACCAGGCATCGTTAGAATACAGATTACTAAAAGGTTAAAATTCATGGACACCAGCTCGTTTCAAAGATATTTTTCTTTCTTTTTCTTCTGAATATTTCATGTATCTGTACATTAGCTCTACTAAATGGAATAGTTTGTAATGAATACCGAAATTTGGCAGCTTTTCACATATATATTAAAAATGAAGCACCACTAAAACCCATCTCATTAAGAAAGATGAATAGTTAAGTGTAGAAATTATATAAAATACTATAAGGGAATTTTTTCATTATATAATGTGTTACTTTGTCCTGTTTCCCTATAGGGTGTAGTTCAAGGAATTGTCAACTACCTTAATGTTTTTGAGTTTAGATATATTTTAGTTAATGATAATTTAAATGTATGAATTTAGATCATATTACATTAGAATGAATTCAGATAGAATATCAAAGAAATTTTAATTTATATTTTTTATAACTGAGAGTGTTAAACACATTTCCAAGTATTTATTGGCCATTAACAGTGCTTCTTTTTGTGAACTAACCACTCCTTTCATTAGTATATTTACTGATTAGATGTGAGGGGGGTGCGTGTTTGTATGTATGGTTTGAAAGTAAAAAGAGGACCAAGAAAAGTGAGAAATGATTTATATGTGTTGCGTCTGTTTTTCATTTCTACTATTTGAATTTCACTCTCCTCAAAGGTTCTCTGTAATACATCTATAGCATTGTAATTGCTTCATAAGTATATGTATAAATTGTTACATTCCTTTATTGCTAATTTGCTAATGATTTTGTAATTGTGTTAACTACAGTCTTTCTCTAAGGGCGAATGAGAATTTTGAGGACATATGAAATGTACATTATGTTGATAAATTGTTGTGCATTATTTTCGCTTCCTTAAAAACTGACTTTGAATACATGGTTGACCCTGTCACTCAACCCCTGCACCTCTGTTTCAGACACTAACATGTTTGTCTTAAAGTGTGCTCAAAGGACTAGTAATGGCCTTGTCCCTAGTTCTATGACAGGAAAGAAAGAGAACAGAAAACAATACAAGATTAATAACATGTGCCTTTGAGAACAGCTGAAAGGAAAACTCTTTCCAACAGGTGTTGCTATCTATTATCCCATAATACAAAAGCCCACCGGACAAGGAAAGCTCGATACTCAGTCATTGAGAGAATGTTTAAGCAGGATCTACAGTTTCTTAGCAATTCTTCCCAAGTAAGATTGCAAATGCTTTCATGAACAAGCAGATAAATGATCTCATCTCTATCTCATTATTTGTTCTTTTACTTCGAAGCCTCACCCCAACAAAGGAAATTCTGCTATGCCTGGATGCTAAATAGAAAGAAGTCTAGTTGGCAGCTGTAATGGCCTTCTTTAGTGGGATTCTGCAGAACCCTACCTAATTTAATGATATTTTACTTCCCCACCATCTCTTCATTGCTTAAAACACTTACTCATTCAAAACAAAAATACATGACTGTCATAAACACTCTCCACACTACATGAAATAGCAAGCCTATGGGTTGATGTGGAGAAGTAATCATCTAAAAAGGCTAGAATACAAACTTTGGTCAATATACGTACATGTACATATATTAAATTTGACATTCTATTCTTTTTTAAATTACTATTTGTTTTTTAAAGTTTTTATGAGCATTTCTATTTCTTTCGTTCAATGTCCACCCATCCACCCTTTGATGACAAGACTTTCTAGATCACAGAATGGCCTTTTGTTTTCATTTTCCATTTCATCCTCTGACTTGTTTGGTTATAAATAAGGCAGGAAGTGCATGTTTGGAGTGAAATTTTAAGAGTCAAGGATTTCACAAATTATATTCCTTAAGTATATCAGAACAAAACAATGAAAACAGCATTTGAACTTCCTGTGAAAATAATTATTTAAACAATTTTGGACATTTTTGTTTAGAATCAGATTGTCATGTTTGTCAAGATTGCTCTTCATGTTTAGGTGAGTGAATCCATATGATGGTCCTGGGTGTGAATGTAGATTTTTTCATTTTCAAAAGACACAAGACATAGAGGTGTCTGTCAGTTTTCATAAGTCACTCCTAAAGACAATCCTAGCAGGAGGTCAGAGTTCACACAGTTAGGTCCTTTCTCAATAATTTACATTTCTTTTCAAATTACCTCAAACCTAGTATTTTGGGCTTTGAAGAATATAGCTTTATAGCAGTATAATGGATGTAATTAAAGCTTGCACAAATCAATTTTACAACCTTCTAGATTCTGATACAAATTTAACCTGTGAAGCTATTAAATGAATGTTTCTAACACAGTACCTTTCTCCTGCACTCTCTAAGAGACAATGGCATTGGCTTCTGCAATTCTAAGTTTGCTACTTTATAGAAATGTATATATCTGACAAAGGTTTTCTCTCATTCTTTGGAGGCAGCATAACAATTTTTCAAAGCATTGTTTTTCTAATAATTGTATATGGAGAATCTAAAGAATCTACCAAGAAATCACTGAAAAATACATGGATTAGCAAATTTATAAAATATGTTTAATATACTAATTGTAAACAAACAGAAACACATTTAAGAGACAATGTTACTTTTTGGATTTTGTTTTTATTTTATTATTTGAAATCAATATAACTACACATTTCCCCTGATTTTCCTTTCTCTCAAACCTCCCAACTATCCCTCTGGATTCTATTTCTCCCAAATTATTGCCTCTTGTTTTCAATAAAAATAATTGTTGTTACATGCATATATGTTTGTAAGTATTTATAAACACATAAATATACCCTTCTCAGTCTGTATAGTGTTATTTGTATGTATTGGATTCAGGGATGGTGAGCGAATATGGGGACAGACCACCAAAGTCTGCTTTGGTGCAAACTTTATTCCAGAAACCAATATGCATGAAAAAATCTAAAAAATAAAATAAAAAATCTCCATGGAGCACAAAAATCTTTTTTTCCCATATTCTTTTATTTTTGCATTCAAAAAAAAAAGAATTACATTTCCTCCCCTTCTCCCAGTCCCCTCCCGTTCCCCCTCTCCCTCCTGCTGCTTCCTTAAAAGAGGGCATGGTGCCCAGCCCTGTGGGAAGTCCAAGGCACTCCCCCCTCTATCCTGTCCTAGGAAGGTGGAGCACAAAAATCTTATCAGCTAGCTGAGACCACAGCCAGAGATGGGTTTTTATAGGCTTGTGGTGAAGGCTGGTTTCTGAACCCACCTTTTTACAGTAGGGGCACCAAGCATTGGGTCTGAACAAAGGAATTTTTGCAATCTCAAATAAAACTTAGATACAGATTGCCTTACTTACAATCTCCATTAACAGAGTTTTTCAGTTAAACTAGTATTTGTATTTAATCTATTGTCTTTCTTGGTACTTCCAGGTAGTGTTTACTGAAGCCCTGTGTTGTCCTCTTTGATGCTGCCAGTTTCACATAGCAGGGATAATGCATAATCCAGAAGTCATATATCTATTTCCTAAAAGTTGAATCAGCTCATATCAGTAGGCTAGCTCTCAGTGTGCAGAGAGATGCTTTGGCCTTGTAAATAGAGCTAAGGGTTGTAAAGCGAAGTAACCCACTGTTAATAGTTAATCTCAACTGCTGACAGTCTGTTCTCATTCTCCTGGGCTTACAAATTTGTATTTCTTTATTTCTACATTCCTATTTCTGAAATCTACATTTTTATTTTCTTATTCTTGGACTCTTCAGTATGCATGTGTTTTCAAAGCTCATCACTTGGTATTAGATGACCAGCTGGCATGCTCTTCCCTGTGGAGGACATGTTTTTTCCACTCTCAGTATTCCTTAGTTGCCTGTAGTTACATTTGTTAGGTTGAGGCCACATGAGCTTTCTCCGTTCTTGTAACTTGGCTATTGTTTTTATTCTTCTTCAGTTTTTTTAAGGGGTCATATTGGTGTGACTCTGCAGATGTATCTCCTGACAGTCCTAGGAGACACAATCTCATAGTAAATATCACTATCTTTTGGCTCTTATACACCTCTCCCCAACCTCAGTATCAGTTTGCACAAATCAAAAGTTTATTCATATACTAACAGCAACTATACATAGAAACAAATTGTGAAGATACTCCCTTTCATAATAGACTCAAGTTAAATAAAATAACTGGGAATAAACTTAAACAAGGCAGTGAAGGTCACCTACAATGAAGATATTAAGTTACTAAAGAAAGAGATCGAAAATGACAATTCTCTTTATAACAACAAGCAAAAAAATCCTATATATTTAAATTTGACAAAATATTTCTAAAAGGTGTAATGTGACAATGATACTATAGAGTACAGCAAAGTTAAAGAAACCTAATATAAGGAATGGTCAGAGGAATCATTATTTGTAAAATGCTAATTATCTATTAATTGAGCTATACATTCAGTTTAGTCTGTGTGAAAATTCTAATAATGCTTGCCTGTGAAACTGGGTGTATAGATTATGAGATTTTACAAAAATACACAGATTCTTGAAAATGTAAAATAACTTTACCTAAGAATGAACTTGCCAAAATATCTAAAGTTATAAAAATATTAAATAATTTACTAAAGCTTTATGTTGGTTTAAAACTATCCTGTTCATCTTTGAATAGAATTGAAATGGCATTTTTCAAAATTTTCTCAGTTATAAATCCAAAAATTCATGACATTATATGTCAAAGTTATATTTAAATGTGTAAAATAAAATAAGAATCTTTCACTTGTTACTTACCAAAGTGAAAATCAGGTGTGACACATGACTGTTGCCTTACGATTTAGAGTTGATAGTCTCAGGAGTAAAGACTAGTTTCAGCTATATAGTGTTGTCAAGCTAGGTCATATGTGACTTTGTTTTAGAAAGCTACTTAAACACACACACACACACACACACACACACACACACACACACACACACACAAATCTACCAAAACTTAGAATAAATTTGAAAGTGGTTCTACTTTATTTTGAGAATTATTACAAAATTGGTAAAAAATAAAGCTGGGTTTTTGAGGTCATGCTTTATGACCAGTGAATACATAGATCAATTATTCTGAATAAAATAGAGAATAAATTCAAATATTTACTATCTTAGTCCAATTTTATTATTGCAACAACATAGCATAGATTGGAAAGTTAATAAGATACACATAAACACATACACATGTATTTATATATGTGCATGTGTATAAATATATGTCTATGTCTATATAAGATTACATACACACACACACACATACACAAAATCTTTCACAAAATGGAAGTCCAGGTAATCTGACAGGAAAATGCTGAGGAGTGCTAAGGGTTTACTTCATGGTTTAGAGATGGTTTACATCTATAAACTTCCCACTGCATCCTCAGGATGAGGGCAGGAACCACTTAGGGTGTCTTTTAGCATGAATCATAAAGATCCCATCTCCATAGCCAGTCACCTCTCAGAAGCAGCACCTCTTAATACAGCTTATTTGGAAAACAGGTTTTGTTATATGAATATTGAGAGGACACAAGTTTCAGTTCTCACATTTTATTTCAAATAATGTGTGTAGGAAATACTGTAGATCACAGAAAAACATCCAAAATTATAGTCTCAACACAATTGGAATGTTTTTACATCTCTGTGATAGAATATGTTACAGCACAACTTGAGGGAGGAAGAATTTATTTTGAACGAAGGTCATAGTTCATCATAGTGGTGATGGTGTAAAGTAATTCAATCAGAAGCACAAACTGTAAGATAAATAAAACTTTTCTCCCCAAGTTGCTTTTGGTCAGAGTGTTGATCACAGCATTACCAGACCAAGTAAACCAATATATTTCTCTTTTTACAAAATTCGAGAAAAATCAAAGAAGGCACAAAACTGATAAATAATTAGCAAAGAAAGTCAGAGAATTAGGTCAGAGTGGGAGGCAAAATGCTTCCCAAAAATAAGTGTGTAAAATTATGGTGATGTTCACTCTATCAACTGTTGACATATCTTCACAAGAATATAAACAAATAAAAATCTACAAAGAAAGGAAGATTTTATCTATGCATAGTTAACTGAATGTCAGTTGTGTGTTTTGTGGTGGTTTGAATAAGAACAGACCCCACAGACTTATATTTGAACAGTTAGGGAGTGACTTTAAGAGCTGTGCCCTCATTGGGGTAGATGTGGCCTTGTTGGATGAACTGTCACTGAGGGTGAACTTTGGGTTTTCAAATGTCTAAGCCATGCCAGCCGCACTCTCTTTCTTTCTGTGCCTGTGTCTCCACAAGCAGAACTCTCAACTACCTCTCCATCACCATTTCTGCCTGCATGCTGCCATGCATCCTGCCGTGATTAGTAATGTAGTAATGGACTACATTTCTAAAGTAGTGGTGCTGAGCCTTCTGAATGTTGTGGCTCTTTAACACAGTTCTTCGTATTGCATGACGTCCATGAATAAAATTACTTTTGTTGTCTTCATACAATAAAAAATACATTTTTGTCGTGTACAAATAATTGATTCTTACAACTCCTTTTAGAAACATATTTTGCAATATGCTGACAGCAATAGTTAAATTAGCAGAAACCTAAATTATACATATATACATATATATATATAAATATATGTTTACATGTATATGCTTGTATGTGGTGATGTGTGTGTGTCCTTTCAGTCAATGAGAGCCATAAATTCTGTATTTATCATTCTGATAGGACTGATGAATTACATAAGGAATATGTCCATTTCCAGATGATCTTAAGTGGGAACCTACAAGAGAAGAGTGCAATCACTGTTTTTCAAAAAATACTACTCTTATATTATTGTTAGTTATAAATATTAATATACTAGTTGGGCACCATAAAAATGAAGGTTGCAAATGGAAATATAAATTACTTCAGTAAAGATTTTTTTCAAATAAAAAAATTAAAACTTGCAAAATCACTAGGCACGATTTTGCAATTTTTCTTATATTTAATGGAACGGTGTGATTGATTCAGTTATATATTAATTAAAACAGATGTTTCTCCCACCAAAATAAAAACTTTTGGGGGAAGGGAGTTGCCCCTTTAAAATTATTTCTTGTTATTTTTAGGAATATTTGAAATTGTTTTAATCTGTCACTACTGTTCTAAGGCTACCTTACTTACATGTAGAACATTAATTTCTGTAATAGGACTACTATTTTATTGCTTAGGGTATGATTTTAAGACAAAGAAGTTCATTATTAAAGGATAATTATAAACACCAATTAACCATTTACACTGATGCAGATTAAAGAAAATTGTTATTTTATTGCTGGATCATTGTCATAGCTTTCAGGAAAAAAATCTATATAATTTATATCCTGAAAATCCAGATGGCCAAATAACAAGAAAGTAATTCAATTGTAAATCCAATATTTGTTCTCATGAGGTGTATTTGAAAATATGTCCATAATAAATTGATAATCATATCTGAAAACAACACGATTATCATCTAAAATATTAACGACCTAAATACTTGACTCATTTAAGTTAATCCATATCTACTTTAAGAGAAAGCAGAGTATTATTTCATTATGAGAATGATTAAATTTTTGTTAGCGTTGAATTCTCTTGCAAGTACTATTATTGTAGCAGCTGAAGGGAAAATCCTCAGAGACGATTTTCTAGAGATGGTTCTGTACCAGGCTAGGAGCTCAGGTATTTTCCCCTTTCCTAGAATAGGAATGGAAACCTCAGTGACACAGGCCATATTTTATGCTGGAGCAGAGTGAAAGGTCACCACCTCTCACCAACAGTCTTAGCTATTTGTGTTCTTGGAGCAAAAAATGCAGGACTCATTTCACAAACTGCTTCAAGCTGTGCTCTTTAACTTTCTTTAATCCTGGTCTTGCACTCCAGCCAAACCAAAGCTAACCCCATACTTTGTTACACACCAGTTTAAGATCCCAGGCAAAATCTATAAGATGATGGAATTCTTTTTTAAAAAAAAATTATTTTGGGTGACAAGTACACATCTGCAGGAATGCTTTATCTCCGGGCATGATGTGAGTCCTGGGGATGGAACTCTGGTTGCCAGGCTTGGCAGCAAGTGCCTCAACATGCTGAGCCACCTCACCAGCCCCATAGGATGGAGTTCTGAGAACCTCACCAGCACAAATGAAACAGAGGATGACTGGAAAGCTAAAATAAATTGTCTGTTTCTGATGTTATCTATTTTGAATTAAATGCTTGAGATTAATTTACTTGTGTCCTTTGGGGATTCATAAAATATTTAGTTAGTGGACTCTGACATTTTTTTACCCTAAAGTGCTAGTTCCACAACCAACAATCCATTTAACTTCCAATTCCATTTTGTTTAAGATGAGGCTTTATCTTTTTTCGCTAGATAAATTAGAAAATTTTTCTATAGTCACTGCTTAATTTGGTTTCAAACTCTTAAATATTTTTAAATTACAACATTAAATCATTTGTGAGCAAATTTGCTAGCAGTAGTGCCTGCAGATGAGGAGGTAATCTACAAATGAAAGGCCCCACTGTTCTGGGTTCACCAGGAGACATTTACTGCCAAGAATATATTGTTACTCTGACCTCTGAGCTCTTGCTGCATAAGGGAGATTCACAAATTCCCTACACCAATCTTAAACAGACCGGGCCAAAGAACAAATGAAAGAGAGAAACTACTCCATTTTCTTTACTTAGAATTTCTTTTCTATTTGTAACAAATTTAGCCAGAGCTAGCAGAAAGAGTGACTCTCAGTTAATGATAAAAATCACTTTTTTGAAAGAAAATGATTTTTAAAAAATGAAAAGAGAGTAATATATATAATGGATATTTCCCGACAGAAAAATTCTTGACATCCTGTAAATCTGCTACTGTAGGACTTATTTTTCCCGTTTCCCAGAGACCCATTGAAGCCTGGGAGAATGGGAGTGAATGCAACCATTTAAGACTGTTTTTGAAAACGAAAAACCATGCTTCATAATTTCTTTTACTTTAACGGAACTTTAAAAATTGTTTTAAAATAGTAATTGAGAATGTGAAATATTATACTTTAAAGTCTTTAGTCATCAATTGATTCATATGCATATTTTGTGACATTGTATTTATTTGAAGTTTTTCATGGATGAACACTTGCATCTTTCAGGTCTTTATTATCTCAGTCTCTGTCCCCCTGCTTCAAATTCAAATGCTTCCTAACTATTGCTCTTTGTCTTCATTAAACCTGTCTGGTTAAGGTTGAGCTCTGACCCGTTACATTCTGTTACTTCCCTGTCCGGGTGAAACAGAGCAGAGCCCTCCTTGAACTATGAATACCAGTTAATACCCATGCCATTTCCACACAAGACAACCATGGGCAAGAAATCAATGCGGGTGAAATCATCCGAACTCTACTGTGCTGGTCCAGGACAGATCTGTCACCTGCTTGAAATCGTCCAGCTGACAGTTTGTCAAGCATAAAGTGGCAGTGCTGCTCTCCCTTGGGTTTAGGAGTCTGGGAAGTTTGTTGTAAGGTGCCCTCAGCAGTGTCCTGCAGTGGTGGCCTCTATAACATCTCAGGAGGACAAGCACAGAGTTTGTCCAAAATGAAAAGAGGTTTTTAGCTGAATTCTCTGTACTAGAGAGAAGTTTGATAGAGTATGTGAATAAGTAAGCCAGCAAATACAAGGCAGAATCTTCTGGCTTCAGAGTCAGTTCAGGAAACCATTCTAAAATCTGACTATTCATAACTTCTTCTGAAACAATAGGTACATTTTCCATCTGTTTTGAAATAAGCTTCATTTTTGCCAGTCTCAGCACATCGTGACATATTTCCGTCTAAGGTTGTTGCTCCTGATAGGTGTGAAGGGACTCTGGCTGGCCTGGGCACGGCAAACATGGATCTGGCAGGCCGTGCCCATCTTCCCAATCCCTCTGCCTTACTAAAAGCCTGCTTGAGTCTATTCCTAAAGCTAGCCTCCAAGGACTATCCCCTTATTTGGCCACTTTCTCCTCCTCAGGCTGACTACCAAGGCCCAACTCCCAAAGTATTGAAGTTCAGCTTTTGAAATCCCCTTTGGTTAACATAATTAACATGCCCAGTTAAAATTACACCTCATCCTAATACAGGGTTCCCCCTTTTACCTTTATAAACTGTCATGGTCCTATGATCCATGTCTATCTCTACTGTATCCAGAGCCAGTCCTTTGTCCCCCTGGAACCGTGCCCCATCTCTGTTCTTTCCTCCCCTTCTCCATGTCCTCAGTATTGTGACTTTGTTTATTATTATCCGCCCTTAATTCATCTGAGGCAAGCAGATCTCCCTTGTACTGAGAACTTGCTCTGGGGGTTTGGTGCCAATACCCATCTCTTGTATCTCCAACTATTTAAACTCATGTTTGGGGCCCAAAATTATCGCATGCCCTGTACCTTGAGGCTTATATGACATTGAAAAGGCTGGCTTGAGTTTTTCTCACTGTTTCTGTAATTTCTACTATTTTAGACCAGACTTTCATCTTTCTAAATCCCATTTGCCCTGGAGATGACAATTTAGAAAAGAAGAAATAAATGCTGTGAAATCCCCCACCCAAAGTAGTCCATAGCATCACATTGTAGGATACAGGATCATCCTGAGTCAAAATGTCTACTAACAACTGGTAGAAAAACTGACAAACTTTATTTCCTTCTTGTTCTGGTGAGTGTAGCCATTTTCTACTGTATAAACTCCCTCTGTAAAGATGGAATTCTGAGTACTGATTAATGAATGAACAATAAATCTTCAAGAACCTGAATGTTGATATTGGCTCAAAGAGGTGTAGTATGCTTTGTATGTGCTTGAAAGATCACAGAAGGCATCATAGCTGTACTGCAAAAGAATACATGAAATTATATCACATTTTAAAAACAATGTGAAGTAAATAGGAGTTTCTTTTTAAAATATTATTGTACACTTAACCAATAAAATTATATACAATTTGTTTTAAAATTTGATAATTTAGTGTCCTTATATATTTAAATACTCTCACCATAATTAGTTTTGTAATGAATTTATTAATTCATAAATTTAGTTTGATGTTGCTGTTTCTTCTTATTTTTAATTGGCTACTGCTATATGTAGTTACAGTCTACCTTCTTAGAATTTTCAGGTATACTGTAAAATATCATTATTATATATCTTCTTAAAATTTGTGCTTGAAGATAAAATTTACTTCTTTGTAGTGTATTCAATTTGAATAACATTCTATTGTTGTTTGAGGCTGCCCAGACCAGAAATATATATTATTTGCAACACTGTTTGACCAATAGCTTATACATATTTCTAGCTAGCTCTTATATCCTAAACTAACCCATCTCCATTAATCTGTGCATCACCATGAGGTCTTAGCCTACTGGCAAAATTTCAGTGTGCTCCTGCTGGCAGATATATGACTTTTCTCTGACTCTGGCTACTCTCTCTATTTATTTCTTTCAGCTTGGTGTTACTCTGTTAAGCCATTGGCTAAAAGAAGATTCTTTATTAACCAATGACAATAAAACATATTCACAACATATATATCACCTATATCATACTATGCTGTGGTTCAATGATCTTGTACCCTGTAAAGATTTGTCAGTTGCATTGCTTTAATAAAACAATGATTGACCAGTAACCAGGTAGGAAGTAAAGGTGGGGCAAACAGGCAGGTAGTATAGGTGGGGCAATGAGAACAGGAGAATTCTGGGAAGAGGAAAGGCTCAGTCTGCAGTCATAACCCAGGTGCAAAGGAAGCAAGATGAGAATGCCTCGCTGGTAAAAGGTACCGAGCCACCTGGCTCACACAGACAGGAATTATGGGTAAATGTAGTGATAAGAGTTAATAAGAAGCCTGAGCTAATAGGCCAAGCAGTTTATGATTAATGTAGACCTCTGTATGATTTTTTGCGACTGTAGGGCTGCAGGACCAGGTGGGAAAGAAACTTCTGTCAACAATACTATGCTTACTATGACCTGTAAAATCTTCCCCTTCTTTTACCCAAAATTTTCTGTCTCTAACAATCATTGCTGTAGGCCCATATTTCTATATGGTATGGTAGACAGTCTCTCAGGCCATAGGTCACCCGTGAGATAGTCTTCCAGACAGGCTGTCCCTTCCCTAACAAAGGGTCAGGATGTTGCTCTGCTCCTTCTTTGTAATTTGGAGGATGCCTGAAAAGAGGTGTTTATTCAGCCTATGTAAGTGAGCTAGCATACATAGCAAAAAGATGTGATAGCAGGCCCAGGTAGGTGTGGACGTGACTAAAAGCCATTCCCTCGGTTACCTAGGAAATAGAATGTTAATGAATTTACCCCTCAGTTTACATTTTGTTATAAAGACTGTTTGGAAAATAAACAAGGGGAATTTATTGAGGATTTCATGAGCGATCATGGAGAATCTCCCTCCTGATAAAGCCATGTGAGTTTTGTCTTTATTCCCACACCTTCAAGCTTGTCCAGAGAGAAATAATTTATGGTTGGGGCTAGCAAAATATTTTTTCTTATATGTAAGTAATACCATTCAATAATTGGTTGTTTTGTGCTTTAGTGTGCTATTTATTTAATTTTCATGACTTCTGTTTTCACCCATCCATCAAAAATGGTAGAATTACCTTCTTTTTAAACAGTAAATTCTGTCCCATTGTATGTGTGTATATATTCCATGCTTCTTCATTTTTAATATCTTCTTCTATTGAGATGTACTTAGTTTGTTTCTAATCTGTTACTATTATGTATAAGCTTATGCAAACATGTCATTCATCTTTCCAGAGGTTCTTTTGTGCTTGAGCAAATGTATGTCCTTATTATTTAATAGAAATGTGGTATAGCAGTTAGGTCCCTTTCATATTTAACATTGATCATGTTAGCATAGTTTCTATTGTAAAATTGTCAATTGTGGTGTTGATAAATGCTAATATTTATTTTTTTAGATTTAGGTAATCTGATACATGTTGTATATGTCAGAATTATATGCTTTTAGATTAATCTATTGCATTTAGATTTTTTACAAAAAAAAATAGAGCTGCAAAATAGAATTTCCACCTTGCTGAATTCCTAGATGTAAAGATGGTCCTGTGATTAAGAACCTAATGAGTTTCTAGGCTTTGAAGGCACTTGTCTGTTTGCTCAACACAGTTCTAGTATGGTGGGGGGGGGTGATTTTTTTTTTTTAGCAGTTTATGTTATTGCATAGAGAAAACTACTACCTGTGTTAGGGGGCATAAAGTTGCAAGTGCAAGACTTGCACACTAGCTTTAACATTGTAAAATGCCCCCAGAGCTCAGTAGTCCCCAGACCTTAGCACAACTGTTGCCATCATAGACGTACCGTTCATGTCTTGGAAATATAGCATATAGGAAGCATCACCTGCCCAAACTAGCACAATGACCTAATCCATTGAAGTCCATAGTTCAGGGAAATGTACTACCCATGTCTTTTGTCTTTTATAGTTCCAATTTTGGCTAAATATTCTTACTAAGTGAGATGTGTCAACCCTTGATGTATTTTTCATACTTAAAAGCTAACCCTGAGAATGACTTGGGACTTCACGTAGTCCCGAACACACAGGGTAGCTGTGGGCTGGCTAATAAAGATTGCTATTGGGTTGAACTCATGTCTGAGTAGTCTTCTCTGCTGGATACCTCACAAAAATGTGTGCAGAGAAGCTGTTAAAACTGGGCAGTAGATCCCACCTAGTATTTCTTTCTTTTATAATCATGCCACTTTGAATCCCCATATACCAAGTGTTGAAAGTTGACTCCTGGAGAATGATGCCTACCATGATGATGTCTGTGTAGACTACTGCTTGTGACAAGTAAATTCAGGGCATCCACCCTCTTGCTGATTCTATCTCTCTTCTCCAATAAGGATGGCTCTACAAGGCCTGAGTATGAACCTTGAGTGCACGTTACCTTTCTTTTCATCAGGTTAAGAGACATGTCATTACCAGTTGTGTAGAGGTACTAAATGTCTCTCCTAGGTCACACCACCTCACCCAAGCCTAGTCTACTCTCACAATCATTAACCATTGCCCTTATTTTTAAATAAAGTATACACACATGTTGGCTTTACCCCATCTTATTATGTTGTTGACTAAAACAATGTTTAGTTAGAGAAATACGTATTTAGCAATTTATCTTTTGATGAACATTAGGTTTGAAAGATTTTGCTAAACTGATGTCTATGTCATTTATATTACTGTATAATCTTTCAATGCCTTAGTATATGAAATTTTTTATTTCATTGTAAATTAATTGTATTTTTTCCAGTTCAAATTTTCCTTTTAGTGCTAACATTTTTTATAAGGCTACTGTAAGTCTCCCTTGTTAATGTGTAAGATTTGATGTAGTATTTATGTATGTAGGTTTAGTTAGGAGTGGAATGTCTGTGTCACAGAATCTATACTATTGTTCATTGATATGGTAATGCCAAAATTAAAAACAACAACGAAAAGCAAAGGATGTGTAGAAATTCCCGGGACTGTATCCACTCACTATGCTTTATGGTAACAAAATTCTCAATTCTACCCTCCCAGTTGACTGTGAAATGTGCTTTTAGTTTTAATTGTCTTTATCCAGGGAATTGATGTGATGATACAACTTTTAGTTTATCAACCAGAGCCATAATTTTCTTTTGTAAATAACACTTCTGAAGCTATTTGCCAGTAGTTTATCCTGACATTTTTTAAATAAAATTCCCAGATATCACATTTATTTGTAATTTGGACGATTATTTGTTTTATTTAAAGTAAAGTTCCATATATGCTTTATGGGCTTACCTAATAATATCAATTTTAATTTAATTTAAATTTTTAAATCCTAATACTCAGGCCTATGTGACTTCTTTTCATCATTATAGGTCAAATTTTTCATTGTTTTTTTGGTTACTTGGATGCTTTTATTTTTTTCCATTCAAAAAAATTTACATTTCCTCCCCTTCTCCCAGTCCCCTCCCGCTCCTCCCACCCCTTCTCCCTCCCCCTGCTTCCTTAAAAGAGGGCATGGTGCCCTGTCCTGTGGGAAGTCCAAGGTCCTCCCCCCTCCATCCCGGCCTAGGAAGGTGTGCATCCAAATAGACTAGGTTCCCAAAAAGATAATACATGCAGAAGAGATAGGTCCTAGTGTCATTGTTGATGGCTTCTCAGTCTGCCTCCATTTAAAAGTTTGTGTCAACTATGGTTCATTTTGCTTAGATTTGGCTCTTCTGTCATACATATGTATATATATTCTATATCTTTGTCCTGTAACACAATTATATTACTAAGATATGAATATTTGAGAGTTTTGCCTATGAAGTTTGTTTCATGGAAATAGGGTAGTATGTAACTTGAAGCTCCTTAATTCTACAGGTTCAGCACGATGGTTTTGAGAATTCCACCAATACCCAATTGGTTTTCCAAATTTTCTAGTATAAACATCATTTCTTGTCTTTTGAGTTGCAGGTATCACTCTGTAGTTTTGAGATAGGTCTTTCACGTCTTAAGTAATTTCCTCATACAACTGAATATATTATGCTGACTGTTCAAAAAGGAAACTTTTGGGCTTTGGAGCAAAGCTCTCTGAGCCCCTCCTCCACTCTCCCTAATTTTTAAAGTTTTCAATAACCGACATCTAGCTGCCTTCTCTTCTCCAGGTTGTCAGACGATCTCATTTTCACAACTTCAGTAGCTTTTCTTTGCCCCTGCCCCAACTCCCTGCACCATAAGAAGACTTCTCATCATGCTATGTGCAGGAAAAGACATTCAATTCCTTTCTCTGTCTCTCAGCAAACAGTATCTTTATTGTGTGATGTTTAGCATCATGGAGATTATGAGTAAAGATGCTTAGACTTTGCTTTCATAAGAAAAAGGACATTTGCTTCTTGGTATTTAGTGTATCTTCCCTTAATAGAAATAATAAGTAGGATGCATTGCAGTGTATAAATAGAATTTTGAATTTCTTAAAACAACATATTTCTATTAACTAAATGTATTAAATATGTAAA
Source organism: Ondatra zibethicus (assembly GCA_004026605.1). Classification (NCBI taxonomy): domain Eukaryota; kingdom Metazoa; phylum Chordata; class Mammalia; order Rodentia; family Cricetidae; genus Ondatra; species Ondatra zibethicus. Next base: position 41,837 of record PVIU01012677.1, on the reverse strand, counting down.
TTTCCTATGTTAGTAATTAGACTGATTTATTGAGATATAACATTATCAGGAGAATAGTATTCCCATGCTTTATGGAGAATAACTATTGTGAAGCTAAAGGAGGAAAAGTTGAAAATTTTAAGTGTAATTATAAGCCAAATGCAGGCAAGATGATTGAATAAAATAATTAATTCAAATTATTGGCTAGAACAAGAACTATTTTCCATTTTGTAAAGCTTCAGTGCAGGAAGTGTGAAATCACACCGATCCTCATGCCCTTCAGCAGACATTCTTTGCCTGTATATAGAGCCACCGGTTTGTTGTGAATACAGTGACCTTTGGGTGATGATGACATTTTGTGCATCTTAAGACTCAGGAGCCATCCTTGTATTTAGAGACTTACATCTATAGACTAGTGTCACCTTTGACCTGAGCTCTGGAAATTTTTTCTAGTCAAAGACATTGAAAGCTTACTAGTTATCCTGAACTCATGGTAACTGTACCCCTAGTTATTTTGATTTCGTTTTGTGGTAAAATACGTACTAGATTCTAATCAACAAATATACCAGGCTAATTAAAACCACAAGTATCTACAAAGTAACTACTGAAAATAAAGCATATTACCTCGGTGCATAGCAAAAGTTTTCACCTTCTCTCTCTTTCTCTGTGCATATATACTATATGTATCTGTGTGTATATACACACATATATACATATAATTATATGTAAATATATAAATATTTTATTTCTTAATCAGTATGCTTATTTATATGCACCTTTTACTTTCATTATAAATTCATTCTTATTATGTTTTTCTCTGGATACAGATTTAAGCAAGCCTTAGAAATTACTTCTTTTCTGTTGGAGGAGGCCGCTTGTTGGTTCCTGGCCGCTCAGCTAGCTTAGACCCGAAATAATCACAAAGAAACTGTATTAATTAAATCACTGCTTGACCCATTAGCTCTAACTCTTATTGGCTAATTCTTACATGTTAATTTAGCCAATTTCTATTAATCTGTGTATTGCCCCATGACAGTGGCTTACCGGCTAAAGTTTGCAGTGTCTGTCTCAGGTGGCTCCATCACTTCTCTCTGACTTTGCCCTTCTTTTTTCCAGCATTCAGCCTAGCTTTCCCTGCCACCCTCTGCTCCACCCTGCCCTGCTCTGCTATAGGCTCAAAGCAGTTCTTTATTCATTAAGCAATAAAAGCAACACATAGACAGAAGGACCTCCCATAGCATTTCCCCTTTTCTGTTTAAACAAAAAAAGCTTTAACATTAACATAGTAAATTAACATATAACAAAACAGGTATCAAGCAAGAATTACAGTTACAATATTTATATTTATCTTATTTTGTATCATAACTAAGGAAAACAGTAACTATAACTATAAATTTTTCAAATCCATAAAGACTCCAGAAGGATGTAATACTACCTAAATAAACAGGAAGTGAATTGTAAGCAACTTCCAAAACTCTAGAATTGACAGAGACATCCTGCTTCCTGGACAGTCACCCAAAGTTCTTCTGTACCATTGGGGCATCCGTCCTTAGCCTACTGGCCTAAAGTATTCAGCATACATTTCATGAAGCAGGAAATTTCAAAGACAGTTCCACCTATATCAGCAGTTTGTCATTCACTTTTTTCTGTGTCCTGCAACGTGTCTAGCAGACTCTTTCATGAAGCACGATCCCCAAAAGGTCAACACACCTTTACGCAACTTCAGTAGTCATTTCTCTGTGAGTCCTGCATGTCCAGTTTATGCAACAATCCAGGCAAGAGCAGTTTCTTGCCCAAATGTCTAACCAACTTCATAAAGAGGTTCTTCAATGCCCATCTTCCTCTTAAAATAGATTGGTGCAGCCAGGAGCATATGTGTCTCACTGTCATCAAAACTTCTAACTTCTTAAAACATTTTAAATGCCATATTCTGAAGGTTTCTGAAAGATTTGAAGAATCCCTAGCTAATTGAAATATATCTCTATATATCTAGAAAACCTAACTAACTTAACTACAAGCTTGATTGTTATAGATGATTATTTATTAACCTAAATTTCTTTATTATATATTGCATTTTTAAATGAGCTGTTCAAACACAATACATTTATCAAGAGTAGAAATATATATATATATATATATATATATATATATACAGTATAACAAAATTGACCTTAAATTTGTATCAATTAACCAAGATCCATACCAATGCAAATCTCTATATCACTTATCCTCACCAGCATCCTTTATGATCTCTGATAAAAATATAGAAATATTTCTATATCTGTCATTTCACAGAAATATGACACTTGTGACAGACTGTATGCTCAAGAAATAGGATTCATAGTGATATTCAAACAGCATCTTCTTTGACCTTTCTCTCTGCACAGCTGTCTCTTTCCTGCTCTTTCACCCTAGGCTTGATCCAACAGCTATTCATGTCAAATCAATATATTTGTGTACTAAAAATAGTCTCATTTTTCTTTCCTGAGACACATTATCTAGAAAGTACATTTTCATCTCTTGTTTTTACAAGAATCTTTGCTACATTTCCCTTTTACTAATTAACATATGCCTTTCTTCTTGCTTCGGGGAGATAAAATGACTAAGTGTTTTATGTAGATTTCTTCACTTTTATCTCTCTAATCAATAGGACACCTTCAGAAACAGGATGAAAAAAATCATCACTTTAAATATTTTTAATTATTATATTTCTTTTATGACAATACATATATATGGCCCATTCTGATTGCTTGTTCCTCCACATTCCCCTATCTGCTTCTCATCTGTCTCAAGCCTCCTCTGTACTATTATCTTTCCCAGATTCATGACTTTTGGCTTTGTTTTGTGACGTGTTTAGTTATTTACTCAGGGACATCCATATGACCATTGGTTTGGGCTAGTTATTGGATTCTGGTGTGGTCTCTAATGGGCCACTCTCTTTCCTTGAAGTTTTCAGTAGCAAGTAGTTCAGTATTTAAGGGTAGGGTTCCTTTAGCCCCTCCTCAGTCTATAACTGATTGTAGACCAGATTATTCTTCTACAGTGTAATGCTGTCATTTGCAGTAGTTATCAGTTCACAATTGCAATGGCTGGGCCTTGCTTGGAAGATGGGGTTGCTAAGCCAATCTCTGTATTTTCCAAGTTCACATTCTTTACACCATCTCCTGTAATGTTCTCTGAATCTTGAAGGAGATATCAGGAATTGTTTTTTTTTTTTTTTTTCAGGATAAGACCTCATTCATCACTTAGTCTTAGAATCTTGTGCAGTTATCAGCCTATGCACTCATCTTTTTTCACTGGGAAGAAGCTTCTCTGGTTAAGAGTAGTTTGTCTATGAGTATAAACACCAATATTTACCAGGCAGTTTGACACTATACCAGTATAGCTGAAGGACAACATTCAGTATCCCCCTAGGGACATGACCTCTGCCCCCCCATGCTTACACTCATGAGCTTTTGACTACGTTTATAATACAATAAGAACTTTAACTATTAAATAACTTTGTTAATATATTATTGAACTTCATTGTAGTTATTTTAAAACAATAATTAATTTTAAATGACCTTCAATGTATTGAAAGTTATGTTGGGTAGATAACTCATTGGGTAAAATGCTTACTACATAAAAATGAGGACCTGTGCTTGGGTCTATAACATTTACACAACAAATCAGACATAGTGGTGCTGGGAACATGGAGTCAGCAGGACCTCTGAGTCTTGCTGACCAGAAATTTACCTGAAAAAGCAAGGAACACATTCTGTACAAGCACTGTCTCAGAAATTAAGAGTAGAGTCAAGAGGAAGACACTTTTTCTTTATAAGCATATGTGCATGCACACACACACACACACAAATATTAAAGGTTAAGAAAGTTTCAACTTTTTGTTAAGACAGAGATATTCTAGAAAGCATAAAATAACATGTAATGAAAAGAGAAAGGGCATTTAATAACCATAGAATACTTTACATAGTGTAAAACCAGAACATTCTTTTTATTTACTTTTTATTGTAGAGGTATAAAGATAGAAAGAAAATATAAAATACTAATGAAATTTTAAGCACTCAGAGTAATAACAATATTTTTCTGTTTTGAGTTTCTTTGCAATAACTTTCACTTTATCTTAAGTTGCATCCATTTTAAATTGGTATTTGAAATCTCATTAATACAAATATGGAATATACATTAATTATGATGGTTCATGCCTATAATCTTACTTTAATTAATTTTAATATTTTATCCTCTTGTGGCATGTGTGTGTGTTGGACTTATAGGCAATACCTTTCACACAACTCTTTGCAGGGAGTCCAACCACAGACTCCATGCTTGCTGAATAAACCCTTGACCTATTAAGCATCTACTCAGCTTCGGGAAATATACTATTAACAAGAAGTCTTTAAATAATTTTAATTTTATTGGAAGTTTAAATGTTGTCTTATGAAAAATGAAGTTAATTTCTAAAGTACAAACAAGAGTAGCTATTCTATGTTTCTAATGCTATTTATTTTTACCAAGCTGATGATTGAAGACAGAACTTCACACATTAAAATTAAACAGGTGTTATACCATTGAGTTGCATCTGAGCCTTCTAATCTGACTTTAAAAACAAATCTCTTGTTTGCATGATTTTTATGTTGGTTCTTTGTAGAAATTAGATATGGTAATACACTCCACAGGCTTATAAAGAAATTATGATTCCTGTATGCTATAATTTAGGCATATTTGATTTCTTGGAGACATACTCCCTTGAAAGTCACGGGCTTTGCTGAATTATACAGTAAGTCACTCATTGCATTACAAGACTTCCATCAGTATGTTAGAACACAATAAATTGTGAGTGCAGTGGTGACTTCTAGGCTTTTATTTTCATGATTAGAGTACAGGAGTAAAAATAACTAATTTAAAGTAATCCATTCATGGACTCATTTGAATGTATGTAATAGGAAACAAGAACAAGTAGTTGCAGGGAAACAATCTTAACGGTGAAGAACTGAGCCATGAAATAAGCAGTTTTCAAAGATTTTGCTGTGTGGTGTGTACTGTGAAATCTAATCTCTCATCAACACAGTCTCTTCAGTGAAAATTTCAAGTCTTTGTGGAGTTACATTCATTTTTAACAAGTGAAATTTAGTGAGTTTTTGTTCTGAGCCAAAAGCGTGAACATACTAATTCTCTAATGTTTCTCTCAGGACTATTTTGCCCCAATTTTATTTCAGGAGACAGCTTTATTGTGAGCTTTAGTCATTTCTTTAAAGTGAGTAGGGATATGTGATAGAGGCCTTGTGGGTCTGGAGATGATGACAACCTTGATTGACATACTACTGGTTATTCTGAGAACAATATCTCCTTACATGATCTCATGTGGACTGTTAAGGACCCTTTCAAAGTTGACCAAACTGAAGCACAAAATGATTTTGTCAATATAAGGAAGAGTCCAATATTAATCATATTCATTTCATTTTTAAAATGTCTGAAATTTGTTTTTAGTTCAGTCTTAAAGGGCCATCCCATAGGTGAAACTCAATATGATTTTGATCTGCCTGACTTACCCAAGCTTAATTCATATATTTAATTTATTCACTAATATAGTCTCTTTATTTTTTTAGTAAAAATTCCCTTACAGGATTTACATAGCTTTCTTTTTGTCCTACAATAAGACAAGCTGATGCAAAATCAAGATGTTTACTGGCCTCAGTGCTTGTGAGAAAGCCAAACCATGGAATCTAGGTGAAGGCTTCTGGGAGTCTTCACTATACATATATGCTTCTAAGCACCACGAATGCCAACTTAGCCTCCTTTTTCCACTTCATGTAGGACAGAGTTGACAGCTTCAAAGGCAAACTTAATCCAGGAGCAATAATTATGAAGAAAAATACAGACCATAAAACCTATTGAACAGCATGAAATGAGACAATTTTGTACTTAGAATGTTCTGGAAGAAGAAGAGAACCACAGGAAACACAATCAATGAAATAATTGCTGAAAATCTCACTAATCTTACCAAAGAGATAGAGATATTCATGCCCAGAATATTCAATTACTATTAATAGAGTCAACCAAATGAGACACTCTTGGCAGTATATGATGCTCAAGTTGTCGAAAGCAAAAGTCAAAATGAAAATTGTGACAAAAAAACAGACATATATAAGGGAATATTTCAAATAAATTACCACCAGCAGGCTGTTAAGCAGAAACTTTAAAAGTCAGACAAGAAATGTCTTTAGAAATATTTCTCCCTCCACATATTTACTCTTCTACTCTGCTTTTCCCTACCTTGATTTAACCTTTTCCTGTTCTATTTGCCCCTTTGTACTCCTTAAGAATAATTAATTTCTTACATTATGTTCTGATAACTCTTTCTCCTTCCCCAACTTCTCCCTGATTCTCACCCAAGTCCATATCCCTCCCTCCCCCACCTCTTTCTCTCTCTCTCTGACACATACATGCACGCATATGTGCACATGTGCGCACACACATGCACATACACACACACACACACACACACACACACACTGTTCCATTTTCATTTCCATGAAAGCTCATTGCCCTTGCTAATTTCCTGACCTCATATCTTACTATTCCTGGATTTAGCAGCCACACATATCTAAAAATTCAAAGATTCAACTCTTTTTTTTTCCTTTCTCAAAGATACAACTCTTAACACAAGTGAGAGAAAACATCCATTGTCTAGCTCTACAATCTGTAATAATTACTGCCTTGGTTAGGCAATCCATTGACTTTGTAACAATTATTGTGGGTACAAATACTAATCACTTTCTGATGGTAGGTAAGGGCAGCTTCACAGGTTTAAACCCATAGCAGTTAAAATCATAACTATGTTACCAGGAGCAAAACTTGTGTCAAGACAGGTCATAGGCCACTATTATTGCAAAATGAACATAGTTGTAAACTGACTCCTAATGATGATTGTTATTTTCACAAATTATAACTCCATATTGTGAAAATTCAATTATCTAATAAGATACTAAAAAGAAAAAATGTGTTTGACATCTTTTGTATTATTTTATGTTATAATATTTTGTAGTAAAGAAAATAGTTCATGAAGTTTAAAGAAAGTATAGTACAAGGTTATGCAATAAAGAAAATTTAAAAATCTTTTTAAAACTCTAGGATTTATCATTCTTCCTTTACAAATAGTCTTAAACACAATTCTAATTTAGTCATTGCCACATATGACTTGCTATTTTATAGATGTAGAAATAACACATATGCTATATAAATTAAACACCAACATAGTTGTTAAATTATATACTAAGGTATTTAATTCTGGGTAGGTAGATTCTTTTTAATTTTACTTTTGAGGTAGTAAGTCAATTTTAATATATTCCCTGTTGCAAGGGGAAGGCTGCTTATTCATCCCTGCTGCCCAGAACCTAAATAATCACACAGAAACTATATTAATTAAAGCACTGCCTGGCCCATTAGCTCTAACTTCTTACTGGCTAATTCTTACATCTTAGTTTAACCCATTTCTATTAATCTGTGTATGTCTACATGGCAGTGGCTTACTGGCTAAATTTCGGCAGCATGTCTTACTCTGGCGGTGGATCCATGGTTTCTCTCTGACTCTGCTTTCTTCCTCCCATAATTCAGTTCCATCTTCCCTACCTACCTAAGTTCTGCCATATCAACAGGCCAGGACAGTTTCTTTATTCATTAACCAATGAAAGCAGCACATAGACAGAAGGACCTCCCACACCATTTCCACTTTTCTGTTTAAACAAAAAGGAACTTATCATAGTAGAATTATATATACAAAATAGTTATCAAGCAAGAATTATAGTTTCACTATTTATATCTACTTTATCTTTTATCATAACTAAGGAAAACTATAACTATATATTCTTCAAATTCATCAAAGACTCCAGAAGGATATAATATTACCTAAGTAAACAGGAAGTTTATAAGTACCTTCCAAAAATCTAGAATTGACAGAGACATCTTGCTGCCTGGACAGTCATCCAAAGTTCTTCTGTAACATTGAGGCACCCATCTTCAGCCTACAGGCCCATAATATCCAGCAGATTTTCCATGAAGCAGGAAATTTCAAAGACAGTCCCGCCTATATTGGCAGTTTTCATTCACTTTCTTCTGTGTCCTGCAGAATATCTGGAAGACTCTTTCATGAAGCAGGAACCCCAAAGGATTTTCTCACCTTTAGGCAAGTTATGCAGTATTTTCTCTGTGGGTCCTGCATGTCTAGTTTTTGCAACAATCAAGGAAGGAGCAGTTTCTTGCCAAAGTGGTTAATCAATTCCATAAGGAACCTCTTCGATACCCACCTTCTTCTTGAAGAAGATTGCTTCCAGGAGCAGATGTGTCTCATTGACATGAAAAGTCTTAAATTCTTAAACATTTTAAATGCCATATTGTGAAGGTCTCTGAAAGATTTAAAGAATACCTATTTAGCTGAAATGTATCCCTATACATCTGGAAAATCTAACTAACATGGCTACAAGCTTGATTATTATAGATTATTACCTATTAACCTATGTTTTTAAATTATACATTACATTTTTAAAGGAACTACACAATCACAATACCTTAATCAAGATCATAAATACATATGCATGTAACAAAATTGACCTTAAATTTGTATCAATAAACCATGGTCCATACCAAAGCAATTATCCATCTCTATAGCACATTCCCCTTTAAATGTAAACACAAATTTATAGGTAATATTTTGGGAATATAAGCATAGTTCTGTCCATACCACTTCCTGCTGTTTGAGGGCACTGTTAATCAGGTCTTCATGGTGTATCCTCTGTGCTAGGTTCATCTCAGTCAGCAGTTGGGTGAAGTAATTTTTTGAGGGTGTTTATAGCAACCTTTCAGGAAGCCTTGGTCCATGAAACCATATTCACCTGGAAGCAATCCACAGGTTATCATCTTCTGTGAAAACAAAAGAAGAACCTCCTTTCTCCAGCAACATGCTTTTAGACCCAAATTCTGAAGTCAAGATACCTTTATAATATACATGCTGGTTTGGGCTGGTGAGATGGCTCAATGGTTAAGAGAATAGGCTCTTCTTCCAGAGGTCCTGAGTTCAATTCCCAGCACCCACATGCCAACTCATAACTGTCTGTAACCTTCATACCAATGAACATAAAATAAATCTAATAAAAAGAAAATACATGCTTGTTTAGCTTAGCAGCCCATACAATGAAATGTCTCTCTGTATTTAGCTCCCTCACAGTCAAAAAATTCAAAGAAAACACAATAATACACATAATCCAGACTCTATGAATTTTCCATCTTTACATGGCTTATTTTTCTTTGCTCCTTTTAATTTATGATTATCTGTACTCTGTCTCTTTAAGGACTTTACCCATATTTTTAAAGCATTAACTTTATTTCATGACACTTTTTTTCTCTCTCCCAAGACTATGTACATTTACCAACACTGTGACCCATTTAGAGGTCGGTTATGTCTGAGTCTGTTATTTTCTAAATATGTAATTCTTTACTGTCCAGGGGTGCTTCTTAAAATGCTAAGCACTTCTTAAAACTTAAGCAGCATCATTGCTAGGGGTAATATGGCAGTGCCTGCTTGCCCTGCCCAGGCAAGCATGGCAGAGCCTCTCACGCCTCTGAGCCATGTGCACTGTCCCACTTCTAGGCATACAGCCAATCCATGCCACCATCAAGCAAGCTGTAGCAGTCTGCTTACAAACCCCACTCAAACGCTCCATCTCCCGCGGGAGCCAGAGGTCACACTGGCAGCATAGCCCAAAATGCCTGCATTTCAAAATGTCATGGCTTTTTTCTGCTACTGCTGCTGAGTTAGGAAAATCTCTCCTAAAGGAGCTATAGCATGCGGCCAGGAAATAGCAAAAATCTATGTTAAACTCTGTATTTTTTTTCTAGAATTCCATTTTAAGCATTCCATTTAAGGTTTTATGTGCATTTAGCTAGCACATGTTGGAGTGCCAATTGTTTAAGGAGAGGGCTGCTTGTTTTTTCTGGCTGCCCAGAGCTGAAATAATCATGCAGAAACTATATTAATTAAAGCACTGCCTGGCCCACTAGCTCTAACTTCTTACTGGCTAACTTTTACGTCTTAGTTTAACCCATTTCTATTAATCTGTTTATCACCATGTGGCAGTGGCTTACCATCTAAGTTTTGGCAGCATGTCTTACTCTGGTGGCGGATCCATGGCATCTCTCTGATTCTGCTTTCTTCCTCCCAGAATTCAGTTCCATCTTCCCTGCCTACCTATCAATAGACAAGGGCAGTTTCTTTATTCATTAACCAACGAATGCAGCACATATACAAAAGGACCTCCCACACCAATTCCCCTTCCGTTTCCTACTTCCAAACCCTTGCATAAACCCCTCCCCACTTTCCTTCAAATTCATCTCCTAGTTCTTCATTAATTGCTATTACATGCATCTATGACTATGAAAATGCATGTATATTCTGAAATATAGCATTGCAGTCTATATAATTTTACATGTATGTATGTTTTCATGTTCTGTTCAGTATATTTTGATACTAGACAACTAATTGGTGTGCTCTTCTGGAAGGAAAACCCCTTTTCCTACTCAGGACTTTCCTCCGTCTGCCATTCTTTTGTGTAGGGTTGAAGCTCGTGGAAGTTTTCTTGCCCAGTTTGGCATTTCCTCTGGTGTCATCCTTTTTCATCTCATGTTTGGGCAGGCATGTTGGTGAAATTTTATGCATGTAGCTTCTGACATTAATAGTAGAATAATTCTCACAGCATCGTCCATGATCCTCTGGCTCTATCAATCTTTTCCCCCCTCAGCCACAGTGCTTTGAGCTTGGGTGTGGGAGTGTTTTGTAATTGTATTTCTTGGAACTGGACTCCACAAATCTGCATTTTGATTGGTTGTAGTTTTCTATACAATTAGTTTAGCTAGTTAATGTAGACTGAATATCCTGAATTTTCAGCAGCTAAATTATAACACAAAGTTTACTTTGTGCTTGATAAGAATGTTCAGGAAAGCTAAGGGCAGATTTTCTGCCATGGTGTTTTGTAATTAAGTCTTCTGGAGTCACTACCAGAGAAAAGGGACTTCACAACTTTCCCTTTCTCCTGGTAGTGACAACCAATCAAAGTGCAATGATTACTAACTTTGGGGCAGAAGGCAGTAAGAACATTTATATATTTGTGATTCTATCCTTAAAATAAATAATTATTTAATTATTTTCTTTCTTTTCAATCTAACCCTTATAGAAAATTTTTATAAAAATTATATTGAAAATTGAATTAGTCTAAACCATGGTTTGGAAAGAGTTAAAGGAGGAAACAGGGGCTTGTTTATGTAACCTGTGAGTGTGTTTGTGTACAGTTTTATTTTAGTTTTAAGTTTGCTTTGTTAGGTGTATTTAAACATAAAAATACCAAACATGCTAAGAATTCTATATATGCATACCCAAAAAATGCATGTTCATAAATTTTAAGCTCCTGTATTTTAAAGATACACATGCCTTAGAGAAAGTGATAACACTGAGTGATATAACTAAAACAAAAAGTTACTAACATTTTCTTGGCCTTAAGAATGTCATAGTTGTCACCTCATTGTCTTCAGGATGCATTCTGCATCATTATGGCTCTGAAGAACATAGAACTATAACTGTGGAATATCACTTTTCTGATTTATTTCTGTAACCATTTCCAAATATCTTCATACAATATATTTAATTCTTCGTACATACACACATAATTCTGAGTCACCTTTTTTTAACGTGAGCCTTTATATCCCAAAGAATTCAACTGTTTTCATAATTTCAGAGTATATGCCCATGATTTTGTTTCTTTACCAACACATTTCTATACTTTTTCCTTTATTGTCATTTGTTGTCCTTAAAATGGGTCGAATTTTAGTGATTTTTTCAGTAATTCTGAAATATATAATAATAATTGCATGCCCCTTTAAGCTTGTGTATACACAAGCAACTTGTATATAAGTAATTGATTTATTTTCTTTGCAGTTTAAGGAAATTGCTAGGTAAACAGAATATATAACTAAACAATTTATCCTTACAATATTTTCTTAGAACATGAAAACTGGCAAAATAACTTTCTTTAGAAGGGAGTTATATACTGAAGTTTACCTTAGTCTTCCTTCACATCTAATTAATAATTTGACTTTATGTGCAATTCTAGATAGATGTTAATTGTCTTCACAATGTTGAAGGATTTGATTTGTTGTTATTGTTGTTGCTGTTATTTTACTGGCTTGTTTTTGAGAAGTCTCTTGTCATTCTGTATGAAGAGTGTTTCCATATTACTTCTCTAGAAATTTCTGTAATTACTACTTTCATGGCCTTTGAAATTTCAGGATAATAAATAATCATATTTGTCTCTTTTCATTTATTTTGATAGGGAAAGAATGACCCTGTAAATCTCAGAAGCTGGTGTCTCTTAGTTCTGAAGACAGCTAACCAGAATTTCAGGTTGCTCCTTCTTGTTTAATGCATGCCTTAGGCACTCCCATTATTTGTGGCTGAAACTTTGTAAACAGTTCTTTAATGATTTTATCTCTTTGAATTTCTTATTTTTTTGTCCTATTTTGCAAAAAGCTTCAACTTTAAGTTTCTTCCTTATATTCATAATAATTTATTGTTAATTACCATAGCTTTTTGGTGTCTATTTTGTTTTATGATATGGTGACGTTTTCATATAGATTCATGAATTTATATTATTTTTAGGAAAAAAGTAGGTATTCACAATTACTTTTTTATTCTTTGAAAATGTCATATGTGTATAAACTTATCTTGGCTATATCCATCCCTGAGTCTAACCTTTCCATTCTCCTATCCTGAACATATCTCTCATCCTCTCCCAAATTTATATCTTTTCTTTAAATCCACTACGTCTAATTAGTGCTGTCTATACACATATGTATAACACTAAGGTAAGAGGAACCTACCCATGGTGCCCCTCTCCCTATAATGTTTAGGAGCTATCCCTCTAGCAGCAGCTACCAACTAACATTTGATTCTCAGTTAGTGAGACATCAAGATCCTCTCCCCGTCCATGTTGTAATAATTAACTGTTGCTCTATGGGAGGTCCTGCATGGGTTACAGTTGTGACTTCCTGTGTGCAGCAGCCCTCTAGATCCTATAACACAAACCTTTTTGTCTACATTTCCATGAGATTCCCTGAAATTGAAGTTTTGTGTGTGTGTGTGTGTGTGTGTGTGTGTGTGTGTGTGTGTTTCAGCAATAGAAACACACCTTGTTATTATAGTGGGCAATGTTTAAGAATAACAATAAGCTATCTTGTTTTGAGGTACCACTGGGACTTCATAACAAATAACTCATAATAAGGTAACCTGTGCATGGCACTGAGGTTTTTAGTTAATAATCTATGTCTTCTAGGATCAAAGTTATGAAAAGGTTAAGGATTGAAGGAGCATGCCTCAACATATTATAAACAGGAAATAAATAAATCAAAATATCCTTACTTGCAAATAATATGATCATCTCCTAAATTTGATAAGCACATTCACAGAGCAGAATAATACAAAATTCAGTAGTGCCCATATATACTAGTGCCATAAATAATGAAAAGGAAACCATGACAATGATCCCTTCACTTTCAGTTAGTCACAAAACAAACAATGCAAACCTATGTATAAACTTAGCCAAGAGACAAAAAAAAAAAAAAAAAAAAAAAAAAAAAAAAAAAAAAAAAAAAAAAAAAAAAAAAAAAAAAAAAAAAAAAAAAAAAAAAAAAAAAAAAAAAAAAAAAAAAAAAAAAAAAAAAAAAAAAAAAAAAAAAAAAAAAAAAAAAAAAAAAAAAAAAAAAAAAACCTCTATAATGAAACTCAAGACGATAAGGAGAGAAAGTGAAGAATATGCGAAAAGATGGAAAAGTCTCCAATGCTCATGAATTAGAAGGATTAGTATGAAAGTGGCAGTCTTACCAAAAGCACTCTATTACAGACTCAATGCATATCCCATCAAAGATTGTTTTTCTCAACTCATAGGCATAAGATCTGCTTTCTTCAAGTAGAGATTAAGCATTCTTTTTGGGATTTTGCTGCATTTTCTTTCATGCCGAAGTCTTACCTCAAATGTTGTCAATGTTTGCATGTTCATAGTAATTACTGAAAATGGAAACTCATTACAGAAGAGTATTTTGAAAGTAAGGCTTGGTAAGTATGAATTTCATACCAGGTCACACTGTCTGTGGAATTTCATTAGGAAATGTATGAATTTGGTTTGCATCCTGGGGTGTGACACGGGATTCCCACTAAATGCTGGCTGTATGCTATGAATAAGTTTTATTGCTTTTGGTTAAAAAAGAAACTGCTTTGGCATATGGCAGAGCAGAATACAATTAGGCAGAAAAGCTTAATTGAATGCAGGAAGAAAGAAGGTGCCACCAGGGAGACACCATGTACCACCTGTGGGGGAAAGATGCCAAAAACGTACTTGTGAGCCACAGATTCATGGCGACACGAAGATTAATAGAAACTGGTTAATTTAAGATATAAGAAATAGCTAAGTATTGACCGAGTTTCTGTCACACTCAGTCCTGAAGCCAGCCATTCAGCCCCAACAAAACTCACAGAGGTCTACATTAATCATAAACTGGTTAGCCTAGTAGCACAGGGTTCTTAATAACTCTTACATCTTACAGCAACCCATAATTCTTGTCTGCGTTAGCCATGTGATTTGGTACCTTCATGAGTGGGGCATTCTCATCTTCCTTCCTCTGCGGCTGGGTGATAACTACAGACTGACTTTTTCCTCTTCCCAGAATTCTCCTGGTCTCATTGCCCCACCTCTACTTTCTGCCTGGCTACTGGTCAATCAACATTGCATTAAAATACTAGTGACAGGCTAAAGACCATTGTCCCACAGCAGCTAAGAATATGCCTGAGCCATTGACAAAATAGTGTTGTAATTAATATAGTTTTTGTTTGATTTTTCATGTCTGGGTGCCTGGGAAATCACAACACTATCTCTATTTCCAAATGGTGCCCACTTAAGACCTAAAAAAGCTTTTTTTTTTTTAAGGGGGCTTCTAGACTCAAAAACAGGAGTTAAGCATATCTTCTTGATAACTGCATTTCTTTTTTTAAATAGGCTCTGCTTGTTGTTGGCAAACAGAGGAACGGCTCCTTTAAGGATTGACTTTCTTGTTCATGCTGGCAGTTCTGAGAGACTTTCTGAGAGGTCCTGCAATAGAGCACTTGAATGGGGTTTGTAGGCAGCATGTGGCAAATTATTTGATGGCAGCATGAGAGTTGGGGTGGTAAACATAGCTCTCAGAGCTGATGGTAAACAGACTTCTGCCATGTTGGGAGGCAGATCTTGGTGGAACCAATAGCCAAAGCGGCTGCTCTGGTCCTAGCCATGCCTGCTTAACGTTTATAACAGTGATCAAAAAAGTATTACAGCTACACAATAAGGCAGAGTCAGGCAGAAATAAACCTCTGAGTGAGTCACAGTGTGTTTAAATAATGCACACAGTTGAAGAGCAGAAGGAGGGAGAAGATGAACACAGAAGTCAGAGCCGCAAGGGATTCGTCCACCCATTGAGATGGTGTGCCTGATCTAGTGGGAGCTCACCAAGGCCAGCTGGACTGGGACTGAACGAGCATGTGATCGAAACAGACTCTCTGAATATGACTGACAATGGGGACTGACTGAGAAGCCAATGATAATGGCACTGGGATTTGATTCTACTGCATGTACTGGCTTTTTGGGATCCT
>PVIU01012677.1:0-26043 GCA_004026605.1 Ondatra zibethicus | reverse complement strand
TGGGGAAGCGGGAGGGAAATGGGAGGAGTAGAGGAGGTGGAAATTTTGAATGGTACTATTTATAATGCAATAATAAAAAATTAAATGTGGAGGAAAAAATGCACACAGACTTAAGAAAAAAAAGAAAATGGGTATAGACAGTTATTGAAAGAAATAGTTTCAAAGATAAAGCAAAGTCTTTGAAGAGACAGTAAAAGTAATATAAAAGAATATAGTCACAGACTAAAGAGTAAAGGTAATAAAATAAGTTAAAAAGTAATAGAGTAAAATATTAAACCACAGAAAGATGGAATATACACAGAGAGTCTGGAATATTTATATTACTGAGTTTTCTTTGGATGTTTTGACTGTTAATGAGTTAACTGCTGAAAAGCATATGATTCTGAGGCTGCTAAGCTAAACCAACATACATATTTTAAAAATATCTTGACTTCAAAATTTGAGTCTAAGGATATCTTACTTTGGAAAATAGATTCTGCTTTTGCTTCCACAGAAGATAAGAGCCTGTGAATTCATTCCAGACTAATTTGGTTTGATGGAACACGACCCCTCAAAAGGTCTTCATGAACTCTAAAATCACTTTGCCTAACAAACAGCAAGAGGACATTTGGAGAAAACAATGCTCAAATTTCCAAAATGATTGTTTATAAAGTTTTGTTTTCATATAAATGGGGTAGAGTATAAATTGTTAATGGCTGGAGCCAATCTTTTTTCTAAAAAAGAGGAAGGACATAATATAGAGATGAATACTTTGCAATGATATTGATCTTGGTCTATTGATACAAATTTAGGTCGATTTGTTTACACCATGTATATGTAATTCTGCTCTTGTTTATGGCACTGTTTTGTGCAGCTCATTTTAAAATGTAATGTATGATTAAAAATTGTAGATTAATAGATAGTAATTTATAATAGTCAAACTTGTAGTCATTTTAGTTAGGTTTTCTAGATATACAGAAATACATTTTAGTTAGACAGGCAGTCTTCAACACTTCAACACCTGCAGAGTATGTCATTTAAAAGATTTTAAGAACTTAGATTTTTCTCAACAATGAGACATGTCTGCTGCTTGCAGCACCAATTACTTTAGAGAGGTCGATGTGCATCGAAGAAACTAGTTCTAAAATTTTCCTTCAATGTGACAAGGCTATTTGGGCAAGAAACTGCTCTTGCCTGGACTTCTTGATGGTATGCTGTATGACCCACAGAAAAGTGACTACTGAACTTGCATAAAGAAAGTGAGACAGTCCTTCAGGGTTTCTGCTTCATGAACGAGTCTTCCAAATATTCTGCAAGACACAGAAGAGAGTGACTGACAAACTATCAGTATAGGCAAAACAAACAAACAAAAAAAAACAGTCTTTCAAATTTCCAGCTTCATGGAAAGGTCTATCTGTAGGCTGAAGATGGATGCCCCAATGTTACAGAAGAGCTTTGGGTGACTGTCCAGGCAATGAGATGTCTGTCAATTCTAGAGTTCTTGAAGTTGCTTGCAGTGCACTTCCTCTTAACTTAGGCAATATTATTTCCTTCTGGGGTCTTTGATGGAGTTGAAGACAGATAGTTATGGTTATGTTTTTTCTTATTAATGTTAAAAGATGAATTAGTTATAAAACTTTAGACTCACAAAAATGTTGTAACTGTAATTCTGGCTTGATACCTGTTTTGTTATACGTAGTATTACTATGTTTGTTAAAACTTTTCTTTTTGTTTTGACAGAAAAGGGGAGATGACATACGATTCTTTTATGTATGCTATGAATATGTTTTATAGACATTGGCTATTTAAAAAGTCACTTTGGCCTATGGCAGGACAGAACATAGGCAGGTGGGAAAACTAAGCTGAATGCATGGAGAAAAAAGGCAGAGTCAAGCAGACACCATGTAGCCACCCAAGAAGCAAGAGGCAAAAAACCCATGAGCCTTGTGTTAAAATATAAAATAATAAAAACGTGTTAATTTAAGATGTAAGAAGTAGCTAGAAACATACATGAGCTAATGGCCAAATAGTGTTGAAATTAATATTGTTTCTGTGTGATTATTAGGATCTGTGAAGCAGTCTCCATTTACACGGTGGCAACATTCTTTATAACAGGTACTTCCAGTAACATGTCTGAAAATTATGAGTCATTTGCAGGTATCCTGAAACCCAAGAGGGAGGACCCAAAGCAGAAAATATAGATTGAATCTCAATGTCTGCTGTATCAATAAATATTACTTGTAACTTTTCCAAACATATGTCCATCATATTGCTGTTATGAATACCTCTATTTTAGTCTACATAGATTATAATAACCCACACTCTGTCCGAATACAGGAATAGATACTTCTTGTACAGAGAAGAAATGTCATTGTAAACTTCTGAACTACACCAGTTAATCTCACTTTCATTTCCTCTTTCTAAGAAATATAAATTGGATATCCAAGAGCCCTTGATTCTGTAGGACATGCTAGCTTGCATCTTTCCTAACACTGTGGTGTTAAGAGCACACATGAGGGTGGCGTTTCCTCAGGTATTCTGTTAGAAGCCATGCTTCTGTTTTCTAGCTTCTCAAATTGTTTCATGGTTCTGGATTCTTTTATTTCTTTGTGCATTAAAGAAAAATAAAAAGAAAGAAAAGCAAGATGGAAGCTATTTATTGTCATTTCAACCAGGTTTTTAAGATGGAACAAATTTCAGTTTTTGTCTTTTTGGGGTCTTCTGTAACAAGAGTATTTCTTTTAAATTTTTAATAGAATTTATTATTTCTTATATTTTAAATTCTCAATATTTTCTTACCACTGCTAACTATAAAATAGGAACAGAATGAAAATGATAAAAGAAGATGTTAAAAGCAAACTAGATTGTCTAGGTAATAGAAGGAAGAATGAAACTTGTTTAACATGAAGTTATTAAGATCTAAAAATCAGGATTGTGTGACCAATATATAGCAGTGGTTATATACTCGTTTAAAATCTTTAGGCAGCATATATAGCCTAACATAACTTAAATAAAAATATCCTAATAATATTTCCAAATAAAATAATTTTATTATTAATTTTAAATTTTTATTACATAAATGCATAAATATGTTTTGATCAAGTCCACCTCCATTCTTTCCCTCAAGCTAAACTCACAGTCAACATAATGACTTATCAAATTTTTATTTACTATGCAGTATTAAAAAATTTGAATGAAATTCACTATATTCTGTCACAGAATAATGAATGAATAAATGTTTGCTGTGTATTAAACTTTAACTTATAAACCTATGATGAACTTCTTTTCAAATTTTCCACATATTTTAATGGAATTCATTCTTTGAGCAGACAAAGTAAAAGACTCTGAAGCCCCTGGTCTGAGGTGGTTGTTCTGGTCATTGCTTTCAAGGCTCCTAGCCTGCTGTAGCTACCATTGCCTTCAGGAAGCCCCTGTTTTCTCCCATATCAGTGTGTGACTCTTGAGAGCTCATCAGTTTGCCTACCAAAACAAACATTTATTGTATTTATTTTTATTCTCCTTATAATGATAAAATATGGATACATTTTTAAGATAATCTATGTGGAGTCAGGAGATCTAGAATTCAGTCATGTCCATAATGTCAGCCCAGGTACAAATACTCAATTGATTCACAATGTACCAAGGAAGTATGGAATTTATCTTTCAGATCTTTCAGTTCTAAGAGCATAAAGAAATTAAGCCTTGATTTGTTATTTTGTAAAGTAAAAACACATTATCAAATTGTTTTCATCACAATTTTTGATTTTAATAATGTATGGACAATGGTATCATTTTCACAGCTTTGACTGGAAAGGTAATGAGTTATCATAAATAGTTAATATAGTTAAAATATAATTTTTGTTATGTATGTGTTATGTATGCCTTTGAGTCAGATGAATACATGCTATGACTTGCAAGTTGAAGTCAGAGGAAGTGTCAGTCCTAATCATCTACCATATTTGAGACAGGGTTCTGTTGTTTGAACAAGCAAGCAAGGTGGTCCACGATCTTCTGGGGACTTTTCAAATTCTCTCATCCTAATCAATGTTGAAGCCTTGTGATGGCTGTCCCATGCTACAGTACTTGGCTTAACATGAGTCCTAGAGATTACACCTCAGATCTTCCCCTATTCATGGTGAGTGCTTTACCCATTGATGTTCACCCCTAGCCCTAAAGAAATCTTATTAAATTTCTTGTTTTATACAAATACTCAGTAAGACTGACTAATAGTGTTTTGTTTAAATACCAATGATTGAGAACTTTTGTGTTATTCAATGGATTAAAAAAATAGTTTGTTATCTATTGTCCAGCACAATACATGAATGTAACATCATTGTCAGGAATGGTATGATTTTAACTGTGAATGATGGAATACTAGTATACTGTTTACATCTTAAAAGAATGATAATATTCATTAATTTCAATTTGTAATATCAGGTACATTTAGTTTTATCTAGTTATTCACTTAGGGCCCAGAACAGTGTTTTTCCTAAATAACAAGATTTCTTACTGTGAATTTTGCATTTATTTTTCTCCTCAATGTTTTTTTTTAAATAGCCATTTTTAATGTCTATTATTTACAAATCACTTAAAATTCAATTTGGTTTACAGACTTCTTCACCATCTGATATCACAGAATTTTCTTATTGTTGTGATTTTCTTTTGTCAGTGTCTGCCCTTTATATCTTCAAGAGTGGGAGGGTTTGCTCTTGCCCTAGATATAGCAGAGCATTGTTCCTCTGGGCATCAGATAAGTCATCCACTGGAAGAATGAGATCCAATAGCCATGTGACGTTCAATCCTCAATTTCTCTAAATAGTTTTCTAGTTTTGCGTCTTGAAGATCATTAAAGATTTTAGTAAAATGGATATATCTTCTATGAATTTGAAAGGCTTTTGTTACAGATAAATAAATAAGTAAATAAATAAATAAATAAAAGGTATATTATTCTTTTTATTAAACCAATAATCCCATTTCTAAAAAGGCACCCTTTTATGTACCTTTGAATTAATTTATCTACCATCCATAAAATATAGACAAACATGATTATTTTATTACCTTATTCTCTTTTCTCTAAACTATTTTTCTTAAATTTACTAATATCATGAATTTTACATTTATCAAATGTATTACATATTTATGCATTGAATTCCTATGCTATTCTTCTACATCAAAATACACATAATCAGTATAATTCATTAAAAATTCAATTTACTTATAGACTCACTGTTAAAGAGATCAGAATTCATGCTCTTCATACTTATTACTAATCATACTCTATTAATATAAACATATGCCATGATTAAATTCATAATTTTGAAAATCAAGCAAAGTTATAAAAATATGTTTTGATATCGAAGACAATGAAACTCAGTTTTTATTTAGGTTATCTTTACTTGAATATGACCATTGAAGTGAGGCATTATATCAATTCACATTTAATTGATTTTGAATACAATTTCAAAATTAATGAAATATTAAAAAATATTTCACATAGTTTAGTTGAAAAGAATCAAAAATATTTTGTTAGTAACATTTAAAAACTTTTGATATGTGTCAGTTCTCCTGGGTTTTATGATAAAATCTTTTTGTTGTATATCATCAAAGAATATATCTATCTATTACTATAAACCTCCTTTCAAAATGAATTAATTTCAAATCAAATATTTGCTTAAAATAAAAAATTCAGAACTTTCATTAAATATTTAGAAGTAGTAAAATATATTTTAATGTTATTATTATATAATATCCTTTCAGTTAAATAACACAAGGTGTATAGAAGATGAGAATTTCATACTGAGCACAAGTATGTTTATAAAAAAAAACTTATTTTAACACAGGCTTTAAAAATAATTTTGATTCATTTTATTGTCAGCTTTTATTGATGTATCTCTTCAACAGTGATGATCTCTAGAAATTTCTCTTTGAAGGTGCAGTAGCATTTTCTCGTCAAAGTATTTCATGTTAGAAATACTGACCAAACACGTGGAGTTACACACTGTTTTTAATTTGCCTTAAAGTAGCATTTGTACAAACCAGTGCTAATTCTTGTCACAAGTTATGTTGAAATATTAATTTCTGTTAAAAGTCATAGGAAGTCTTTGAAATTAACATCCACAGGCACCTTGCATTCAACCTATCCAACTTCTCAGAGCATGCTAACTTTTAAATTCATTCTATCAATGTCTATCTTCTGACAAATGTTGCTGCAGACATTAAAATTATCTTATATCACTCCTGTTTATATATTCTATTTCTGCACACTTCCCCATTCTTTCATCTCCTTACTGTTAATGTGCTTTTACTTGTTATTGTTTCATGTTTATTATAGACTTTCCCAATAATTCTTCATAAGCCCCTACTATTATCAACATTATGCTTATTTACAATACATCATTTTAACAGACCCCACTTTGTTTTTGCTTATTTCCTTCCAATGATTATTTTTTTTCCTTGAGTCCTTCCTGATCATTCATTTCTTCTCCTCTAAGCTATAATAACATGGAGTTCAGACAATATATAAACAACATTAAATACCTGTTCATTCGTTTTTGTCTGGTACTACAAATGCTAAAGGAGCAGAAATTACAAATTAAATGGGAAAATAGAACTTAATGCTTGCTTAAGGAAATGATGTCAAAGTATAAATCTTTATTATGATATTACTAAGATGTTTTTCCTGATAGTATATAGTTACCATAGAAAATTATAGTGAATAACCATTATATGTTTAGGGAAAAACAACAATTACAAATGGAAATTTCTTAATGTTCCAAAGATGGTTGTGGTTTCTACAAATTATTTGTTATATTACAATGAACTTACCTACTGTGATAAGTATACCTGTATTCATGATACTCACATTTTCATATTCTCAGCAATTCAGTTTCTACATTGTAATATCCAGATTATTCTGGGAGTTTAGACTATGTCAGAACTATAAACAAGATGATGTCATGCAACACCAAAAACAAAAGTCACTTTGGCATGATGATTATTTGGTAAAATTATTGTAAAATAAGCAATCACAAGTAAAACAATCAGCTTAACCTCCCTATTTGTCCAAGAGAATCCATTTGTCTTAAATTCCCTTGTATCATATTTGAACAACCAGAATTTCTAATTTCGATCAGAAGAAGGTAGCCTGGAATTTAACCCCATTCTCAAATTTTGCAAAGGACCATAATGCCTCATACCTAGTTGCTTATCAATTCTGAAAAAAAGACACAATCTTCCTCCCTAAAATTCCTGAATTTCTTAAAACTTCCTCTGTAAAAGAACAACATTATCTCCCTCTTCACCTATCAAGATGTTTCCAAATATCACTGCCATTTGAATATTCAACTATTTTCTCAGACATTTAGATATCACAAAATATTTAAATCAGTATTTAAAATTTGCAAATATTTTCTCCTCTTAATTTACTTATTGTCAGATTATTCCAGAGGGCTAACTATGGATATAGAAATAAAAGGACAGTTATTACAACACAGTCTTTCTATCCATTAGGAAAACACAGTTTTGACTATGAAACAAAATTTGCCAATTATATCAGAAGAAATTTTAGAGTCATTTTGGCATTAGTTCAAACTGCTCTCATATATTCACACTTGAAATAGTAATATGTTAATGGATGAAAGCATATTCTTTGATTTCTTGGTGTCATCATTTCTACTTTTCCATAATGAAACATGGTTTATCTTGCAGAAAAACATTTTACTAGTGAAGGCTTATCCATGTGTATGTCACATTTACTCATCAATGCATTTTCTGATCCTAATTTTAACTACAGACTTGTTTTCTGAAAATAAACTTCAAGCTTATGTCATAAATATATAGAATAGGTGAACCATAATGACTTAGTAATGATTCATTAGTGACCAAGGTGAGGGAAAAAATGCTGCGAGTCAATGAAAGGCTTTGCAGATCATGCAAAATTTGTCAAGAACCTATTGTCAATGTTAATCTGCGTGAAGAGCCCAATTGTTACGTTTAGAAATATGAAAATAATGTTAGCCCTCTGGAAGAGAATAAAGTGTAATTACCACATCCCCAACTTGCAGTAAAACCCATTTCTTAGGTAGAAGAGAGAGAAGCATAAACTGAGAAAGATATTATCTAGCATACTGATTATCTTCAGATTTTCCTGAACATGTGAGTGGACTCATTTTTTTTAAAACAACTCCTAGAAGATACTTTAATTCTTAGAAATTTCCCGCTTTTTTGAAAGGTTATTCATGGACCACTAATTTATCACAAGAACATACATATCCCATCCTAAGAGGTAATTATTATGTGTTACCTAACATTTTCCTGAGAAGACATGAACAACTTTTTTTTTTTTTTTGCAAAGACAGAAGATGCATAAAGACTATTTCAACAAAGTGTGCCTCAGTGAACCAATGACTTTATCTGACTTTTTTTTCGGTAGGATAGAGAAGTTTCTTATAGTGGAACAAGTGAGTTATGGGCAACTGCATCATCTAAAAGCCTAAGCCAGCATGGGTGATGAGACATGGGCGCTTCATTGTGTGAGCTCACTGCATAACCTGAAGACAATT
The DNA here is from genome assembly GCA_004026605.1 of Ondatra zibethicus. Lineage (NCBI taxonomy): Eukaryota > Metazoa > Chordata > Mammalia > Rodentia > Cricetidae > Ondatra > Ondatra zibethicus. The sequence goes on along the minus strand of PVIU01012677.1, from coordinate 17,503 downwards.
GGGCTACATGGAACTCTCATTTCCTAGAATTTGTGACTGCCTGTGTAGCCTTGGGGAAGTTTCTTATAAATCTGCACATTTTAAAGGTTTCTTGAGATCTGTTTTTGTAATATCTTGACTCTTTTTATTTTAGATTTACTTTTATTATGTGTGCACGAATGTTTTCCCTGCAGGCATGTATGTACACCATAGGAGTGTCTGATACCTGCAGAGGTTAAAAGAGGCATTCAGATCCCTTGAAACTGGTAAAGAATGGTTGTGAGCTAGGAACTGAATCCAGGTCTCCCATAAGAATAACAAGTTCTCTAAATCACTGAACTATCTCTCCAGCCTGACTTCCTGAGCCTTCCGGAATTTAATTCTTAGAAAGAATGATTCAGTTGAGAGAAACTAGCTATACAACGATATCCTTAAGAAGACCAGTTACAAGTACAGTTGTTAAGAAAATTGTTTTTAAGATTGTTTTTTACCAGTTTAAAAAAGTTCTTTTTAGTTTTAAAGGGTGACATCTGTGGATAAGGAGGAGGACTCTGGATGATCCCTGGTCCTGAGAGAACATGAATTCTGCATAGTAGTGCAACCTAGGAGATAACTTAAGGTGGGTGAAAGCAAGAATCTTAATAAAGGAAAAAATATTAAGAACCAAGAGAAGCCCGTATTCACTTTGCAGTAAGTGTTAAACTGGCTTGCCATGGCTGACTGAACCTCAGTACTGACTGATTGAACAAAGTCTTTACCAAGACTACCCGAGTTTGCTTGCTAGAAATTTTTCTGGCCTATATGTTGTTACATACCACTATCATTTGTTGGATTCAATAATCATGAGAATCTAATATATATAAATATATATTCAATTAATATATAAAAATATAAACCTTAATTTAAATTATAAAATTAGTACACAGTGAAGCATATGCAAGGCACATGCCGTTTTCCCCCATGCCTAGTCCTCTTCATGGGTTCAATGTTCAATCAAAATCTTAAAGAAAATGAGAATTATTTAAATTGAGAGAGAGAGATGAGAGAATTTACTGAAAACCTTAAACTTATAATCATTTGTCACCTATAATTTTAAGACTAAAACTTTAGATATTGTGCTCAATAAAATGTATTATATGAAATTTATTTGAAAAGGCTTAGTTACCCAGTTCCAAGGAAGTAAAGGCTGAAGATAGAAGTAGTAATGAATGGGGGGCAAGCTCTAATAAATTGAGGAAGTCATACATGTTCTAGGCCTAGGAATCTGCTTCCCTGTGAGTCTGGTTGTAGGAGGAGGAGCTGCTTATTTATCCCAGCCACCCAGAGCTGAAATAATCACACAGAAACTGTATTAATTAAATCACTACTTAGCTCATTAGCTCTAGCTTCTTATTGGCTAACATATTAATTTAACCCATTTCCATTAATCTGTATATCACCACATGACAGTGGTTTACTGGCAAAGTTTTGGCAAGTTTGACACTGGCAGCGGCTCCATGGCGGCCTCCGCCTCCTTTCTCCCAGCATTCTGTTTAGTTTTCCCTGTGTACCTCAGTTCTGCCTTGCTATAGGTCCAAAGCAGTTTCTTTATTCATTAATGGTAATCAGAGCACACATCATCTGGTTCTCAGACCTTCTCTGGATATAGGACATGAGTCACCTATTCCCTATGAGATTCAGTTCTTCAGAATTTGGATGCTTTTCTTCCTTCACTTTCCTTGAGAAGTGTAAGAGATAATGTGTATTTGACATTCAGCAAGAAGGCTGACATAATATTAGCATCTAATAAGTATTAGTTTTTGCTGTTGCTATTTTCGAGGAGAAAAAGGAAAGTGAGAAATCTAATCTTACTCCCTTTAAAGGGTGTTACAGAACATTTTACAGAGTGGGTATCTGACAAATGTGTGCTGAACAAGTGAGCCGAGAGCAATATCACAATACTAATTTGAAAGACATGTTATTAACATCCCTTTGGTTTTAGTTAGATTTTATACTTCTATTACATACACATTAGAGCAGAGATTACCTTGCTTCTGTTTATTTTCTCTAAACATCTGTACTCTGCAAGCTATTTTTATAGAAACCTAATTGATGAAAGCTCTCACACCATTAGAAGATTATAATCAATAATAATCTTATGTATGATAAGTCCTAAAATTTCTGATAATGTATATAGGTGCATCTGTAAAGGCATATGAATTAAAGCAAAATATGACACAGAATGATGCTGTGGTACAATAGAATAGACTCAAGTTAAATTATAGCATAGAGTAATATTTAGTGCCTGTTAGATGCTATGCAGTTGGAAGAACTTGTGTTAGTATGAAATATAAGACATGATCTCAGTGCTTTAGTGCATCAGATTAAAAAGCCAAATGAAACCATCTTATTTATTTATTATTTATTTATTTACTATTGTTTATGTATTTACATCTGCATTGGAATTTTTAATCTTTCAAGCATTTACTTGATCCTTGTAATTTGCCATGTACACTACCAGGTACTAAGATTGGAACAATAAAGTAATGGTTTCTATTTCAAGGGGACATTTGGAGGTTACAGTCATGAAAATACTAGCAAAAATAAAATGTGATTGAAGCAGTTGTGTCTTAGACTCTTAAGCAACAAATCCTACATAGTTAAAAGTTCCCCCAGGTGTCCCATGATGGGAGAGAGAAAAGCTCTGGAACCAAGGAGAAGCTTTCTTCCCAGGAAGAGAGCTCACTGTTCTCAGGTCTTGTCTGAGATATAATTCAATGTGTGCATTTCTGGTTTGTTTTGTCCTGTCTCTGACATTGCATCGCTGCCTCTGGGAGGGAGGAATAGGCCTAAGAAGTTCTTTCTGATCAAACTGTAAGTATTTTTTTTCCTTTAACAAATTCTTTGTATCGATTTCTTTAGAAATACGAGAAAACTAAGGCTGTCTGTAGCAGGTTTATAGACCTAGGAGCTGAGTAACATTGTGAACATGAAAGCAACACAGAGTTTAACAGTTTATCAGGAGAAATTGAAAATTATTGGCTTATAGGAAAAGAACCTAAGAGATGTTTCTGAGGCCTAAAGTATTTATTTGTTTAAATAATATTCTAACTTTGAGACATCTGGAATCGGAGATGTTCATAGAACAAATTTCATAGTATGACACTTGTGTAAATCCAAGGAATGGCCGAGGAACACGTTATCCTTTCAACTACTTGTCTTTATCTGAATTGACCATTTTGGCTCTTGTGTGACCCGTGCATCTATGTTGATTTCTGCCAAGAATCGTGGCATCTTAGAAGGGAGGTTTCAGAAATTCAGTAGATGAATCACAGAACCGGGTAGAGTTTTAGATCCTATTTGAACAATACTATTGATTGTTGTATACAAGGGAATCTTAACATTCATGTTTTAAAACTATTCTGGCGATTCAGCTGCTGGTTTTCTTTGCCTTGCATGTTTAGTAAGTCATTTTCCACACTCCTAGGGCCTTTTGTTAGTTACATATACTACTGGCTATGCTTATCATAAAAAATTTCAAAGATTTTAGATGGCAATACTTTGCTCATGAAGATCCTTTATTTCCTAATGCAAATATCTAGAATCCAATTGTACATGACAAACTACATTTAAAAGGTTTTTGATAATTCTAAAAATAAAAGTACTGATTATATTTCTGTTTAATTAGAGGGACAAATTTAATTTTTACTAAAAAAAAAATCTGGTCACATGTGTTGAAGGCTGCCTTTAAGAAAACAATGTCTAGCTTATATGACTGCAGCTGCATTTTTCCCTATTCTTTTCCATTTTTTTCACATTCCTTTCTGTATGTCTCTACTTCCTGTACTGCTAATGTTTTATTTTAAACTGTTAGTCATTTACAGTTACATTTATATTCATTTTACTTTTTAACAGTTGTATCAGTTCGAAATGCAATAATTGATTTAATCAACCTATAAAGAGGAATAATTTAGGTTTGTATGACTTTGATTTGGGTTAATAGTTTTTATTTTTCTATTCATTCCCATTTGAGTTTGTTGTTTTGCGTTTGTAGAACAAATGATAGAGAAAAGCACTTACCCCATGCCTGGGAACCAAAGAAGAGAGAAAAGATGAGGCTTCGTTTCTAATGTTACCTTTCAGGGGATTTCTCCAGTGACTTGAAGACCTCCTCCAATGTGGCATCTCTAAGTACTTATACAGTCTCCTGTTGCATTTGGACCAGGAACAAATCATTAGAAGTTGAGAGAATTATCCTGAGATAGTAATCATAAGAGTGGGTTTGTTAAATTTAAGGAGGCTGGGATAATATTGTATCTGTTTTATCTATCTGGGATTCTGTTCAATCTTCAGGAAAATTGATTAAATAATCAAATATGCTCGCTATCTAAGAATACTTCATGAAATTATGGTTTAATTGGAACAAGGAGCAACTTCAGAGATGACTCTCTGTTGATATTACAATATGTTAGGGAATAAAACAAAAACAAATGTAGTTTATAATTGTCTTCATCTTTGTTCCTAGCTGAAAATTGCATGTGCTTGTATGTGTGTGTTGTGCATGTATGTGTGCAGCGTGTATAGCATTTTATGGAAGGAAGATAAAGAAAGAAAGTGTGATGAAGGTCAAGATGACCTTTTGTAGAATAGCACAACTTCTTACATGGAATGAGAGAAGTCGGTACTAGTAAGCAATATGTTTTCAAGTAATCGACACCAGAGGAAAGAAAGGGGAGCCACTGGTAAACAATGAGTTTGTGCTAATGTCTCTTGCTGTTTTTTATTCTGTTCATGACACATACGTAGCCCTATAAATTACTTTCTAAAGCTGAAATGTTCTCTTTTAAAAGAAATTCATCATCTATGATTCTGACTCCATGTACTGAAGTGAATGGAATCAATTGAATACTCTGTAATAATGCTGAATAAAAATTACCATAACCTTTTCCAAATAGTATAATAATTGAAATGCTATTCTGCTACATGACAATTGTGACACTCGAACTTCTCCTCATTCCATATGAGGCCTCAGAACGTCTCCGCAATATGATAAAAAAATTCATTTAATACTTTCAGTTTTATTTTCCTTCCCTTAAGCTGGATAACATATTTTTGTTTTTCAGAACAGAAATATATTCTGTTGTTAGAGAAATGCACTGTGATATTTTCTAGTAATTTAGAAATTATTAATTATCTCTTTATCCTAAGAACGCTACATGAAAAACATACTTCTATGGTCACAAATTAAAATTCATACTAAAAGTGAATATACATACATAGACAACTCATGTATATTTGTGTGCATGTATACAAGCTGACAAAAAGGTAAAGTGTTAAGTACTTTACGCAGTGTTCTATTTGTCTCATGCTGCTACAACAGACTATCATAGACGATGCCATTTATACAAAACACAAGCTGCTTTGTCTTCCACTCTAAAGGCTGAAAAGGCCAATTCAAGCATTTTACCTCCCGAGATTCATCTTTAACACAGAAAAAAAAAATCACGTGATGAAAGCATATGCATGACAGGAAAAACAGGTTGAGTTTCTGGTCTCCAGTACTTTTATGATAAACACTGATCCATTAATGAAGACAGAGTGCTCCAGACAATACGCAGTCTGTCAGTCAGTGTATACAAACCTTGTGGCTGAGGATTATATTTTCAAATGGTGTTAGCTGGGGACATGTTCAAACCTCTACATAGCATACAGCAATTCATGCTACTTGTAGGGGGGTCACAGTAAGGCTGCTGGCCACAGTGAATTTTTATAAGATACATGCAAAGGACTAGTAAGTGGAAAGATTCAGCCAAGGTGTACAGAGGAATAATTCAGGAATCAACTTGATTGAGAGCTGTTTCTTCCCATGATGTTGATTATTTTATGGAGCAATAGATGTATTTAACTCATCTACATACTGTGTATCTACATCCTAATAGAATGTGAATTAGGGAAGTTGTGTCATCAAACCTGGCTTTAGCTGAGTAACCCCTGATCAGTGGAGTCTGTAGGTGGAAAGTAGAAAGAAATAGAACCAAATAGTTCCTGCCAAAACTTGGAATTGAAAATTGAAGATTAACCATTCCATTTCTTACTCAAAATCTTAGTGCTTTATAACATCTAATTTTAATCACCTCTTGACTACAGCTTAAATGTGTTAAGACTAACACATTAGTTAGGAAAGACTAACACAATGCCAAAGAGTCCATTACTTATCAAACATACATCAAAAATACAACTTCAGGAAAGCAAAACTATTATCTCCAATCTTGTTCTATTTTCCAGACACAGTTGGTACTATAAGATGATGAAAGAGTCATAATACTCCAACCAACATAACAAATTATATACAATTGATATGATCATTGAAGGTTGTTTTTCTTTAATAATAATGTAAATAAGTGGTCTGTAGAGATGTCCCAGTGGTTAAGAGTGCTTGCTGTTCTGTCAGAGGATGCAAATTCTTCTCCCAGCACCTATATGGCAGCTCATTACTGTCTGTCCCTCCACTTCCAGTGGAACTGATGCCCTCTTTTGCTTATATATGCACAATGAAGGCACACTGCATATATGCATACATGCAGGCAAAATACTTAGACACATTACATAAAATAAATATTTTAAAAATGTTATAAAAGACTATAATAAATTAAATTCCAGGGTGTTACTAAAATCACTTTATATTCTATCTTTAATTGATTATATATTTCTTTAGCATCTTAAATTTTTATCTTCCAGAACCCAGAGTAAAGAAATAATTCCTTGCTAATGAGAACACTAAAACACAGGCGAAGTACATGCACTACTGAGGCTTCATCTCTCTGGGATTTTCATCCCATAGCTGGAACACAACTATACAACTGAAATATAACTTCTGCAAGTGGGCCACAAGAATGGTATTGTTCACATTCTTTCATGCGATTAAAACAAGCATTCATAGGTAAGAATCGTTACTGTAGATGTTGAAACTTTTTGTTATTACTTTTCAGTTTTACATTAGATACCAAGTTGGGAAACTTAAGCTTACTGTATAGAGAAGGGCTGAAGTAAGGAACCATTATTTACCATTATAACTTGCGTGAAATTGTCTACAATCACTACTGCTATTATTTCTCATAGTATTTCCTTTTTTTTCTTTTTACTGCTATTCAATCTCTTTAACTCATACATCATCAAAAATACTAAGCATTTGAGTTTTACAGGGATTTCTCATTACCCCCAAAGCCTAGCACACATTACTCTTAAATCTTTCATTGACTAGTGTGATGAAATTTCAGTGTGTGGATTTCCATATTTCTCGCCAAATATATTGCTACCTAGGTTTGAAATGATAGAGAACACAAGAACTATTTGGCATGAGATTTAAAGGCAGAAAATGGCACGAAATACATTCTTTCTAAGCCTAGAAGTTGAACAAGAGTACTATGTCTAAAGGCTGCTGTTCACAAGTTGTTTTTCTAGATCACTTTGTTAGGAGATGTATTGATTGAGCCCATAGCTTCTCTGAGAGTTACCTAATTCTCTTCTGGCTTCTGTGCCTCTTGAACCAGAGGCTTATTTAGCTCAATAACTAGAGTGTCAATTTTCTTGGATCGTGAGAATCACTGGCGTCAGTACTTTGAATAGTAAGAATTGATGAGCATCTCAGTCCATCGCTACCTATTCCTGCTAATGTTTATCTTCCCCACATCACATATCTTTCCTTTCTATATGTCCGTTAACTTGTCTTCGGCATGCAGGAAAGTAATAGCATTCTTGGAAGTGTTGTTTATTCAGCTCTGCACTTGTGCAAGTGTAAATCCCACTGCAGAATTCATATGATGATCGTTGGGAGATCTAACATTGTTTCCCTAAGGCTTCAACTTAAATATTCTTTCCAAAGAGCTTCCCAGGAATATTTTCTATAATGTGCTTCTCTTTGCTTCTTAAGTTAAACTCTACCTCAAACTCTTGATTTATTAAATTAAAATGTGTTATCTTTCATCATTAAATTAATCTGTTTTTTTTAAAAAAATATATCCTGCATATTGAATATACATTCAGTAAGAAAAGTAGTTTTTGTCTGTCCTCTTGGCTACTTTGAGTGCAATGGCTATCACAATTCCCAATACACAGTGAACATCCAATGAAGAGTTTGCATCAACAAAGAAAATATTTACACTATATTAGAAAGACACTAAAGATATGTTAGAATTATACTATTGAAAAATACTGTATTATTTACTTTTCCCATTGCTATGGCCAAATACTTGACAAAAAGAAATCAAAATGGTTTATTTTGACTCATAGTAAGGAAGGCATGACAGCAGAAACTGCACACAGGGGCAGTGCAATATTTCACCCCGTTAGATCAGGAAGCATCAAAATATGAACGCTTGCACTCATTGGCTCTTTTCCTGTTATACAGTCTGGGAACTCAATCAATGAGATAGTTCACCCACATTTGTGGAGAGTGCTTCCTCTTCAGTTAAATCTCCTTGAAAATATCATTTTGGAAAACCAGAGAAGTGAGTATCCTAAGCAAGTGCAAATCCATTCATGTTGACCGTGAAGATGCTTTATGGCAAAAGCTCTGTCAACTACAAATCTTAGACAAAACTAGTTAGCGGAGAGGGTATTATTAACATTGATAAACATAAAATAAGTGACGTTGAGAAATAATGGGAAGAATAAACAAAAATATGAACAATAAAGCTAAAGAAGGATACTTTACATTGTGAAGAATATAAGGTAAAAGACTGAAGAGTTGGAAGACGTAGAGAATTCAGTCTTGAGCTGGCTGGGAAGCTTCTTCTAAAATGGCTGGTTTTTATAGTGCCAGAAGGTGCTGTGCAGGCTACTTTGGAAATAAAGGCATCAGCAATCCTACCCAGCGCTGGTTCCTGGTAAAATACTGACCTTTTCCTCCACATATTTCCAGAATTTGTTGTCAAATTTGTTGATGCAAGCCATTCTGAATGGAGCAATGTGATATATCACAGTAGTTTTAATTTGCATTTTCTTGGTTGCTGGGGATATTGAATACTTGTTAAAGGAGCCTTGCCAGTAACTTTGTATATCTGTTCATAAAAACTGCCATTCAGTTAATTTGCCCACTTGTTAAATGACAGTTTTATTTCTTTCACATTTAATTCCTTCATTTTCTTTTTGTAAACTCTCTATATTAAGTCACTTGTCTCAATATTTTTCTTGTTTAAACGGTAACATATTCCTAATAGGTGACTGGAAAGGTAGCAAGGCTTCTAATTAAAGATTAGGAACAGAGGTTTACAAGATAGCTCAGAAGATAATACACCTTGCTGCTCTTGCCAAAGGGTGGAGCTTTGACACCCAACATCGACACCCAGGGCCTCACAACTGTCTATAATTTTAGTAACTGGAGATCTGACATCCTCTTCTCATGTCCATGTTGCATGTCTTCACATGCAAAACACACACACACATACCCAAAAGTAAAAGCAAAATAATTCTCAAAACAGGTGTTAGTGGATATGCAGTTTTCCATTTTGGTGAAAATTTCTGAATAGAAGTTGTTGTGGCAATTCAAATGTATTTTAATGAATAAAGACTGCCTGAAGTTCTGAGAGTAAAACAGTCGCATGGTCAGCCTTACAGACCAGAATATGGTAACACACACACAATCCCAATAGCCTCAATGACACACACACCTTTAATCCCAGTAGCCACCCTAGTTGCCATAGAAATTGGATGGTGTGTGCCTTTAATCCCAGTGGTGAATGCCTTTGATCGCAGCCCTAGAGAGGAATATGAGACATGGTGAAACAGCTCTCAGAGACAGTCTCCTTCGGAGATTCCAGGAGGCACGATCTCCATTTCAGAATGAAGTCAAGGTATGAGCCAGGGGTTAGCTGATTCGCTTTTCAGATCTTCAGGTTGAACCCCAATTTCTGACTCTGAGATTTTATTAATCATTCTTCAAGGAAGCAAGATTTGTGACATGCTAATCTATCTATATGTTTCAAGCCAGTGGTGATACTTGAAGCTACAGATACAGTTAAGGTTCTCCAGCTAGACTGTCAAAGTAAATTTAAAAATCTGAGGAATCCTTAAGTTCTCTGATGAAAGGAAAAGCAGCAAAAATATAAAGCTTTAGAGACTGAAAAGAATTTTTCTATCTAAGTATAAAGTGTTACTTTTTGTACTGGTGAGCTGTAATAACATGAATAGACAAGAGTTCCACACTTCAGAAACCAGATGGCCAAGGCTATGGGCATTTAATATCCTCTATCTTCTAATGTAATCACTTAGCTCTTACAACAAAAGATACTCATATTCACATTCCAACTCCTTTTTAATGATTTCCTGCCTCATTGGAAAACTGAGTGCATTGTTTGCTTGAAGGTTTTTCTTTGTTAACATAAGGCAATAATTCTCAACCAAGTTCAATTTTGCTCCAGGGACATTTTTGGTGGCATTTGGAGGGATTTCCCACTGCTACTGGAATCTATTGAACAGACATTACAGCTGTCCTAAGTTCCTGAGCACACACCAAACTTCAGCTTCAGCATATAGAAAAGTACTCTTAATTCACAAGCAAAAAGATGTGAGGCAGAGAATCACCAATCTAGAGAATCCTTTATAAATGGCTGTTGTTCGAAGCATGAAGTCTAGAAGATGAATATCGTACATATGCACCTCCATGTATATTTAGAAATGGCTGTGTCATCAAATAAGTGGTAGAAAAATTAAGTTCTATTTCCATTAGGATTCCTTAGAGTTTCCCCTATAATCACATATATTTTAGGTTGCTTAATTCTCCTCAGAGTTATTTTCATGCCCTGTTTCCCATAGTTAATTGACCTTAGAGCCTGTTTCTGATAAAAACACTTTGAGAAACTAACATACTTTGCAGGAAAGTTTTGGAAATACTAATTTAGAATCTAAAAACCAAGTTTCATAGAGTGCGTGGCACAGTAAAAATATTAATTCCTACTTAAGAATTTGTGAGACAAGAACATTCCATCCTGCTGCATAACTTCATATCTGTTTGCTAGCTTGGACAAACACTGTGGATAGTTGTTGTGCAGAACTATCTACGAGATAATACAAAACATAATTTCTATTTAATACTACACTTTTCTTTGGCTTTTTAAAATTTTTCCCTATCTGCATATTAGAAAATTGTTAAATAGAAAACACGTGCAATAATGTTACAAAATAAGTATATTAAGAATTTTTTTAATTTATGTATTTTCATTTTTAATGTGTGTGTGTTGCCTGCATGTATGTCTGTGAGCCCCATCAAGCAATGCCCACTGAGGCCAGAAGAGAGCATCAGATACCCTAGGAATGAAGCTACTGTAACAGGACCTCAGTATTTTAAGTCCTATAATTTTCTTTTATGCATAGTGATAGTTATTACATTTTTTGAGAGAAAAAAATTACAACAGAAATCTGAGTTGTAATACCAGTAACATGGTTATTGACAATGTGGCATATATAGGTACATATACAGAAATTTTAACGTTTATTTTATGCCATTCATCTTCTGAAGACTCCATTCTCAGTTGGCATTGTTCATTGAATATCCTTACATTTATAAAGTTTTCAGTAATGTCATTTGGCATAGTAGCTACTCTGTCCTCAATATATATCTGTCTTCAATAGACATCTATTGTCATTCATAATTTAACAATTTGATTTTCTAGCTGAGTGGAGGAGTAGATTCACAAACATATTAGAAATTAATTAAAAGTCCATTAATATTTTAATAAAACCATCAACTTTTGCTGCTCAAAATGTATGTTAAAACAGCATTTTTATTATATTATCTTTATAATGTCATAATTTTATTTAATTTATTAATTCACTGCTTAATCACATAATTAGCTGTCAAATCTACAAGGAAATTTGTTAAGTGAATTCACTTCTTCGGTGCTTTCAAGGCAGATTCCATGTGTAATATTTTCTTAATAATGTGATTTATATTCTGTTAAAGATACATTCATAACCTTTTGAAAAGTATTTTCTGTAATAAAAAATAGCTAGTATTACCTCAAATGCCCACTATAAAGAAGTTTTTAATTAAATCACTTGTTATTCATATCAATAAGAAAGGGCGTTGGGAAAGGAAAATAGTTATTCAAATTACATATAAGGCAGAAAGTTTAGCAACAACACACATAAACATGTAAAATTACTAAGGCATTAAATAAACTACTACAAGACATATGTAAATTTTTGAAATCAGGAAAAAGTCTTGTATAACAGTCAGAAAACTCTGCACCTTTTAACTATACAACTTATTAAGACATCGAGAATCTGGAAGACACCTGAGTGGATTTGGTACTTGCTCTGAAAATGTCAGGAACTGAAGTCAGATCTCCAGTACCCACTTAAAATCTGGGCCCAGCGGTGCATACCCCAAATCCCTCTGCTAGTAGTAGAGAGAAAAGGAAGGTAGATTGTTGTGTTTGGTGGCCAGCCAATCAGAAACAATCAATTCTAAGTTTAGTATAAGACTTTGTCTTAAGAAAAATGAGATGTAGAGAAATAAAGGAAAATATTCAAAGTCAACTTTTGGTCTACACATGCTTGCACAGGAAAGTGTACTCACATAACTTGGAACACATGTATGCATACATAATTATTCAGTAATTTTTTTATTTTACATATACACATGCTTTAATCTCAGAAAAATCGATTAAGGTATAGCTAATGAGAAGCTGATATATTTGACAATAGATATATAAAGTAGAATGGTAATAAAATTATGTTTGAGATGCAAGATTTTATTAAAGTCTTAGCTTCAAAGTCAAATAACTCCATAAAATTGACGAAATAAAAACACATTTTGTCTGAAGAGTATACTCTGCAGTCTGTGAACTTTTTATTTCTTAATGCATAAAATAAGGTTCCCCAAAAGAGCTTAATCAAGTTCCTCACTGGCTGTTGACTGAAAGATTTGTACTGGAAATATATGAAAATATGCGCACACTCATATATACTCACCCTGTACATAAAATATTTTGAAAAAATCTATAATGTATTTGTGAGATACAGTTTAAAGTTTATTTATGAAAGAGCATAAAAAAGCCATCTTCATACTTATTAGACCATGCATTTTCACTGAAAAGCAATTATATTCTTAATGTCACTAAGCACATTATGATGCTGAAAAGATATGGTGGTGAAAATTGTAATTTAAATTGCATTTAAAGCTCTGAAATAACAGTATTATTAAAAATTGCTGAAAATTCAAATTCTAAGTAGGTGACTAAACAACTGGCTGAAAGGAACACGATAATAATGCACTAAATAAAGAAGACACTGAGCACCGAAAATTTAACCCTTCCAAGAATAGACTGAGATTATTCCAACTAAATGGACTCTGGTTGTAAGAACATTATTTTGAACAAATTTGGATGGAGTTGAGACCTCTTGCCTATATTCTTTTCTCATTGTCTGTCCTTCTCTGATTCTGAAATATCGTAAATATCATTTCTAGTACTTTCACATATTTAATTAAGACAGATCACATTGTGCATTTTTCCTCTTGCATATTTAATGGAACAGGCCATGTATATTTTATTGTTCTTTACCATTAAAATCTCAAGCGATTCACAATACATTGAGTTTTAAGTGAATCTTCTATTATTGTGTTTACTCCATATGTATTATATATTAGTATTTTATCACAAGAAACTAGGAGAACAAAATTATGTAATTATTTTAATGAGTATTTGCTTCATACACCTGTCATTGAGGGATAAAGAAATAGTAATATAGTATTATTAGAAATCACCACAGTTTCTCAATTAGATGATTTCTAATTGACATAAATAATATTACCTTATACCTATTCAAAAACTCCATATGACATTACTTATGTATGGATATATTATAGTTTAATAACTCTGATAGTATCTCCTTAGTGTTTAGCTATTATTATTATTACACATGAGAGATCAGGGAGCATTTTAAATACTTACAACTTATAGGCATTTATATAAGCTGACACTAACTATCCCTTCAACACAGGAAAAAGGCCCTTTATAGATACTATAGGAAAAAATACACACCACGTTGTATATCTTTTCTAATCAAAATGGTCTGCTGTACGCATTTCCCAGTCACTCATAATAAGGAGCCTTTAACCAGGCATGAAGCTGAGCAAACACATAATTAGAAGCATAAAGCAGTTTTTCAAAATCACTTTGCTAAAAAATTCTAGGGCAAACCATACAAATCTAGCTTCTAATCTGCTTCCACTTTGCACTTAACTATTGCTGGATTATCTTTATCTCAAGGGAATATTATGATATCTTTAGTGAAGCTTAAGTGTAAGTTAGACAGGAGGAAATTTATTTCCTTTCATAAACAATCTTCTGGTGTCATTTGTGTGTTATCAGAGATATTTTTCAGAGATGTAAACGTTGTGTGTTGGAAACACATGACATGTACTTTCCTTGACTTCACAGTAAGTATATCAGAAAGCAGGGAGGCTGCAAATAGTGTTTTTAAATGCACTTGTGACAGATCAGATTTCTGAAGACTAGAAAGCGGTTGTCACAACACACACCAGATAAGCATTAAGTGATGAGAAGTACGGAAAGAGAACATCAGTTAGCTTAATATAAATTATGGAGGAAGTTATATTAGAAAATGAGCTACAGGGAGTAAGTGCTTACACAGACATGACACATTCAAAACAAAATTAAACTTCTCCAGTAAGCTATTTGGTCAGTGTTGTGCTGCACAGGTATGTTCACTGTCACTTGTATGGCTTCTAGTTTGCCACCTAAACTGAGCGTTGGTGGTTTATAAACACAGCAGGCAGTATCATAATACATCTTTAATTTAAATACATTAGTGTAATTCTGCTTGGTAGTCTAATAAGTAATTTGACTAGTGAGTTCATTAATAGAAAGGTACTAAATATAATGGCTAACTATTGTTGGATAATCAAACACCAAATTCAGTGATCTATTTCTGTATATCGTCAGAAAAAGTGTCATTGAATGGGTCATTTTTCTCCAGAGTGTGTTTTTTTCTTCACTTTGGAGTGTACAGCGTGGAGGTACCTGTCACACAGACATGGTGGTAAATAGTACTGGTCAGCTTACCTGTGTCAACAATGTCCCTGATGCTTCGTCAGATTTACTTTCAGATGTGTCTGCTGAGAGTATTTTTTTCATTAGAGGAATATTTATAAATAAAGATTGTCTGACTAATGAAGTTTTCCCTTTCTATCATGAGTTGTCCTTATATCGTAAGTTAAGAGTTTGCTTAAAACAAAAAGGCTCACCAAAATGCAAAGTAGAGAGGACATCTGTGTTAGTCAAATTCTTTAGAAGAGCAGAATTTAGAGAACATGACTTTCTCTAAATATATGGAATGGGCATATTAGAATGACTGAAAGGCTGTGGTTTATCTAATCTAACAATAGTTCCTTATGAGTGGGAGGTCCAAGAATCCAATAGTTCTTCAGAGAATGAAGCTGGATATCTCAGCTGATTTTCGGTAAACAGTATACACCAGAATCAAGAAAAGCAGACTCTAATGCCAGTGAAGGAATTAATTTGTTAGTGAGGCATAAGCAAGCAGGTAAAAAGTAAAAAATACCTTCTTTCATGTTCTTACATAGGCTTCCAACACAAGGTATGGCCCATATTGGTGGTATGTCTTCCCACTTCAAAAAAACTGGATTAAAGTTGTGTCTTTTCCCTGCAAAACTGTAGATTAGAAGTGGATCTTCTACTTCAAATTAAGCAAAATCCCTCACAGGTATGCCCCATTTGGGGGTTTTAGTTAATTTCAGATGTAGTCAAGTTGACAATCAAGAATAGCCAACACAACACCTCTTGCCCAACTAGCATAAACTAACATTGGCCATGTTTTCTTTTGCAGTCAAACTGAAGCATTGGTTTCCTAAATTTCCTGGGTTTTATATAGGACCATATACCTCCAACTCAAATGACTTCCAGTTTGCAGAATACATATGTTAGAAGGTGTCAGCCTCCAGGATCATAGGAATACATTATTTTTGTTATATCTATTTTCCTTCCCATTTATCTCCATCCTTACCCCGTTTTTATCTCTCTCTACTCCCTCTCTTTCCTACACACACACACATACAATTTCATGATATAGAAGTTACTCTTAAAATTGCTAAAAAAATGCACAACTTTAAAGTCAAAAGTATTTTTGGAGAAGCAAAACAAGTTATACATGAGTTTAATTCCTATAAATATAGTGAATATTCCACTAGATTATTGCAACCAATACTATGTTTTCAGAACTTAGTAAATTTGGGAAATTACATTTTGATGGGACTGGAGAGATGGTTCATTTGTTAAGAGATTGGCTGCTCTTCCAGTGGACCAGGGTTCAATTTGCAGTACCTAGTTGGCAGCTTACAACTGTCTATAACTCCAGTTTCAGGGGATCGAATACCTTCACGTAGACATACATGCAGGCAAAATACCAATGCACATGAAATAAAAATATGTAAAACATGAAAGTTTTTGAAAATTTTTTGATTTGACCTTCACTCACTCTTGAATAATACAGGGAGGAAGTGGTTTAATATAAAAGATGGAGAGAATGAGAAGAAAGAAAAGTATAGTTTATATTACAAAACCAGAAAACTTATTGCAGAAAGGAACAATAACACAAAAGAAGTCATTAGTGTGATCTTAGATGTTTTACAGAAGAAATGCAAATGAAACATAGTATGTGGAGGCTGCAATGAACAGAGATTCTGAAATCGAACAGTAACAATCAAGTCATAAAGAGATGGAAAACAGGAAGTTAGGAAATTGGATGCATTGAATAACTAGTTATAGTACTGAAGTCCTAAGATTTTCTTTAACAAAACATGAATAAATGCCCGGGAAGCCATCTTTATACAGATATCACCACAACACTGTTGTGAACATATCAAAGTCGCCACAAGCAAGGGTTAACATTTTCTCAAAATTTAAAGATATATTCACTAAAAATGAACACTTTCATGTTTATGAAAAATAAAGAGGCAAACTTCTGAGTCTTATATTAAGCCATGAATTACAAAAAAGTTAAATATTATTATGCAATGGATGTGGTTTATCAATTAATTTAGCTAAAGATTATATTAAATAGATGGTCAGAAGACTCTGAAATGAGGTGCTAGGGTGATGGCTCCCTTGGAGGAGTACCTGCTCTGAGTTGGACTACAGTACCCACCACCTAAAGCCTGGTGTGGGTGCATGCATCTGAAACCCTAGTTCAGGAATAGTTGAGACAAGGAGAACCCAGAGAACTCTAGCAAGCCTTTCTTTTTTTTTTTTTTTTTTTTCAGGTAGAACACTTTTTTTTTTTTTTTTGCTTGCAAGTATTTTATTGATTTTTTTTTCCATACATTGTTTTCTTTTATTTTTTCCATTCAAGAACATAATTAAAGATAAAAAAAAATTTTTTTTTCCTTTCTTCCCCTTCTCCCGGTCCCCTCCCACTACCCCCCACCCCTCCTCCCTCCCCCTTCTTCCTTGAAAGAGGGCATGGTGCCCTGCCCTGTTGGAAGTCCAAGGCCCACCCCCATCCC
>PVIU01012676.1:0-58829 GCA_004026605.1 Ondatra zibethicus | reverse complement strand
GCTCTGACTATCATGGTGCTCACTGCCAAAGATGACCTCTTCCTGATAGACGTGAAAGAAAAGGACAGCGCAGTTCCAAAGAACTACAACAGTGATGTCTACTAACATGCTTTCCAAAAAGGCAAAGGCAAAAATAACAATACCAAAAGCTCAAAGTCAAGAAAATAAGGTGGGAATGACTTGCTAATGTTCTCTTCCTGCTAAATGGCTTCACATACAGATCCTTGTCCCTCCATTCACCAAATCAAAAACAACAGGAAGTAGTAACATTTAT
Source organism: Ondatra zibethicus (assembly GCA_004026605.1). NCBI lineage: Eukaryota > Metazoa > Chordata > Mammalia > Rodentia > Cricetidae > Ondatra > Ondatra zibethicus. The sequence continues at coordinate 58,555 of PVIU01012676.1, read as the reverse complement.
TGAGCACATACTATGTTCTAGCCACTGTGCTAAGTAACTGCTTATATACATGATCATAAAAAGCTTTCATTATGACTTTACCATAAAATTTTAGTATCACAATCCAGGGGCCAGAAGTCAAATCTTCGTAAACAGAAAGTAAATTTTGAAGTCAGGATTAAAAGCTAAATCTAACTGCAACATGCAAGAACTTCTTTAATTTATCGTGCTCTAGTTCTTCCTGTCAGGAGCTCACAGGGAAAACTCATGACAACAGCCTACGGTGTCTGCTGCATGGAACAGACAGCCAACAAGGTCACACAGCATCTCTTCAGTCCCTTACCTCTTACTCTACTAGCACAGCTTCCTTTCCTTCACCCTAATCAGGTAAATTTAGGTATGGAAGTGGTTATAATTTTATACAATAAAACATCACATACTATCCAATGATCATAAATATGTAACAATTTTTACTTCTTAAAAAAGTAATTGACGGGGCTGAAGAGATAGCTCAGGTTAAGAGTATTGCCTGCTCTTCCAAAGGTTCTGAGTTCAATTCCCAGCAACCACATGGTGGTTCGCAACCATCTGTAATGAGATCTGGTGCCCTCTTCTGGCCTGCAGGCATACACACAGACAGAATATTATATACATAATAAATAAATTTTTAAAAAAAGTAATTGACGTTTGTTTTATATTTGGTGGTGATAAACTAATTCTGAGGCTTTAATTCTATATAGACGCTCTTTTAAAGCTTAAAGAGACAGGTTAGCTCTCCAGCTCTGACTTACCTGTTTTAGCTTGTGAGTCCAAGGTTACATGTAGACTGTTAAATATTCTTTTCAACTTCTAGATGGGGGGATAATGGCATTGCAGAAAACTCTCTGGATATACTAAATAAATGAAAGCTAGGTAGACCATAAACAGAACTCACAGAAGCAGAGAAAACAGGAAGGTATGGGCTATAGCATAAATTACCACACCCCCAGTGCCATATCTCTGCCACATTATAGGCATCCATCACTTCAGTTCCGAGTCATCCACAAGCCCTCAAGGGATGAAACATAAGCTCTGTAAGGGGAAAAGTACCTGAGGGAAAAGTATGGTTTTCCCTCTCTGCCTCAAAATAATGCTCAGCACAGTATCTCAAACAAGTTTATGGAATCACAGACTGCGCTTGCTGACTGTCCCTAATAGAAAGTTCAATTCAGAGCCCTGAGAGCACCGATGTGGGAAACTGACCTGAGCTCTGCAGCACCTCGGGACCCTACCCCACCCTTAGCCACTAACCATGCTATAAGCACACCCATCTCCCTATGACCATAACCATGACTATAACCATGCTATATGCACGCCCATCTCCCTATGACCATAACCATGACTATAACCATGCTATAAGCACACCCATCTCCCTATGACCATAACCATGACTATAACCATGCTATATGCACGCCCATCTCCCTATGACCATAACCATGACTATAACCATGCTATAAGCATGCCCATCTCCCTATGACCATAACCATGACTATAACCATGCTATAAGCACACCCATCTCCCTATGACCATAACCATGACTATAACCATGCTATATGCACACCCATCTCCCTATGACCATAACCATGACTATAACCATGCTATAAGCACACCCATCTCCCTATGACCATAACCATGACTATAACCATACCCATCTTCCTATGACCATAACCATGACTATAACCATGCTATAAGCATGCCCATCTCCCTTATGAAATGATCCCAAAACGCCACAGTATTTACAAGTAAAACAAGTAAGGAAATGTTATGTGCGGACTTACAGGAAAATTACGCAAAACTGCCAGTTTCTTAGCAACTTCACCTTCTTTGAATGTTTCATACTCAACACTTTAAATACTCATCATTTAGCAGGCCAAAAACTGTTGCAAGTCTCCGTAACATTTTTACGGGTTCAGTTGTGTCTCTAGGAGGCCTACTTTAGCAATTTGAGTTTCTAATTCTAGTTCCAATTTCAGGATCACACAGGACATTACAGACGATTCGCCAGCAATGGTGAAGACAGAAAACTAGTTATAAAGGAGCCACATTTTCAGAGAAACACAGCTCACTGCTAAGTAACAAGGCTCCTCTGAGCTTGGAGACTCACATCAACCAGCTGGTACAATAGGCAACTGTGTGGCTGGAGAGGGAAGTCAAGCCAAAAATAGTAGTTGTAGGAGTACACAACCAAACTGAGACTCTTGGCAGAAGAGTGGTTCCAAGTAAAAACTGCGTTATGGAAAATCGTAGAGGGAGTGCAGGTGAATGGCCTGATGGGAAGGGATAAAAATTAACACATCCTACTATGTGCCAGGAAAAGACTTTACTGAAGCTGACATTAAAATTCACCACTACCCTATGAGGTAAATAGTCCCCATTTTAGGTAGGACACCCCAAAGGACAAAAACAGCTACACCCATTGCGCCTCTGAGTGATCTTTAGCCTGAGGCCAGTTAAGACCAGTCTCGAAAAAGTACACGGCAGTTACATCAACAGCTACCAAGTGTGTAATCATACATTCTTGGATACTCGATGGCTCATCTAATTAGCTCATGCTGAGACACAAGGAACTGTCAATGTTTTCACACATACTTCTATTTCTCCAGGAGAACAATGAAGAAGGTACAGGCAAGCGTTCATCCCAAAAGAAAATGTGAGCTACCATCAACTCTAGGAAGGCCATCAGCCAAGAAGAGAGTGAGGAGACCTCAGCTTCCATCAACCCTAAAGAGAAGCTGAAAATTATTTCTGAAACTACCTTAATGTTTCTTCAGGACTTAAGGAAAGAAAGGGAGCAAACCCAAGTTTTTGTGCCGTGTTTGTTGTTGTTATTGTTTGTTTGTGATAAGATATCATGGTATCTCTAATTGGCCTAGAACTTGCTTTGTAGAAAAGGCTATCCTTGAACTCAGAGATCTTCCTGCCTCTGGCTGGGTTAAAGCTATACACCAGCACATCTGGCAAAGGCAAGTTTTTAATTAGCTAGGCATGCTGGTAAGAGATTCTGGTAAGGGCAGTATACATCATTTAAATTCAAGACTACTGTTAGGTGAAACAGGAAGAAAGAAAAGATAGAAAAAACAGAATGTGTTATGTACCGTGTATTAAGGAAACTCAACAGCAAACACGAGTTTCATTACCAGTTTTAAGGACAAAGGAGGAGGAGAACTGAAGGAGACAGTCTTAAAAAGAACAAGTGTCTCTAACAGGAGAGGGTCAGAAATAAAAACAAGAATGGTCCTAACTTCTTCATGCAGGTATTTAATGAAAGCTAAGGAATAACCAGCAGTCCATTCCAGATTGTAAATTGCTTCCATTTTTGATGTTACACATTTATATCAAAGAGCCATTGTATAGACTGGAGACTCCCTTGTTACAAAAGGCTATTTATCTCGAACTTCTTTCTCATCATATGTCACTTCTTACACTGATTCCTAGTAGGGACATGCACAGCATTTCAGTGTGTACGTTGGGTGAGAAGAGGTGTTTTGTTGTTGTTTTGAGACACGGTTTCTGTGTAGTCCTGACTGGCATAGAATTCTCTATGAGACCAGGCTGGCTTCAACCTTGCAATAATCCTTCTGCATCTGTTTCCTGAGTAATAAGATTATATGCAGCCTTTCAGGTGGATTAGTATGACAGCAATTCTTGATTATCACCTTGAATTAACTAACACCCAAATTAACTAAATTATTAACTAAAACCCTAATTAACTAAAACCCAAATGGCTGGGTACACCTGTGAGGATTTTTATTTATTAAATCATTTCAAGTGGGAAGACACACTTCTAATCCTAATCTTTGAGGTATGAAGATACATTTTCAATCCAGAGCTTTTGAATGGGAGGATCCACCTTTAATCTGGGCCACATCTTCTGCTGGTAGCCTATATAAAAGACACAGAAGAAAACTTGCTCTCTCTTTGTCTGCTTGCCTTCAGGTCCTTCATTGGCATTAGAACACTGGATTAAGTGTACACTGAAGACCAGCTGAAACATCTAGTCTCATGGACTAAACAACTACTAGATTTTGAACCTTCCATTGGTAGACAGCCATTGCTGGACTAGTTGAACCAGCCTTTAAGCCATTATAGATAGGTAGATGGATGGATGGATGGATGGATGGACAGATTCATTTACTCAATCAGTTCTGTTCCACTAAAAAAAAAAAAAAGAACCTGAATACAGATTTTAGTACCAGAAGAGGTTCTAGAGCAACAGAAGAACGAGGATAAGTCTTTTAAGTATCTGGAATAGGCTTTCCACTTTGCCAACACCTAGTTACTGAAACCTCTCTAGTTACTGAAGCCTCTCCCCAATGCTCAGAGAGTACTGAAAGCCCAAGATGTGAACTACTTTACAAACTTGGAACAAATGCATTTGATTTTCCTGATTCACCAAATGTGAAAGGCAATGGATTCAATAACTCTGTACATAAAACTTTTGACAATTTGTAGAAACATAAGTAAAGTGAAGATGCTAGTTGGTTGCCCCAGCATCTCTGCATAAATTGACAAAGGAAAAGAATGAACATCATGATAGCATTAACCAACTTCTAACATCTCAGAATAAAGTTAAGGACAATGAACTCAGTTATAAAAGTGACCAGCCCCAGATGCATATACAGCCTAAAGTAGTGGTTCTCAACCTATTGGTCATGACCCCTTTGGGGAGTCACATAGATATCCTGCATATCAGATATTTACATTACCATTTCTTTTTTGTTTTTTTTCTTTTTGGTTTTTCGAGACAGGGTTTCTCTGTAGCTTTGGAGTCTGTCCTGGAACTAGCTCTTGTAGCTCAGGCTGGCCACGAACTCACAGAGATCCACCTGCCTCTGCCTCCCGAGTGCTGGGATTAAAGGTGTGCGCCACCACTGCCCGGCTTACATTACAATTTCTAAGAGTAGCAAAATTACAGTTATAAAGTAGCAACAAAATAATTTTATGGGTAGAGCCACCATAACATGAGGAACTGTATTAAAGGATCATCATTAGGAAGGTTGAGAACCACTAGCCAAGGTTTCTAAGTATGCCCTGGAAGAGAATCTTCTCACCAACAGCCACAGCTCAAATTACAGAAAATCAAACTAAAGCCTTCATTATAAGACTGACTGAATTATAAAGAAAATTCAAATCCCAGCCTCAGAGAGTGTTAAAATTAAGGGCACTAATTGGCAAAGAATAAAATTTAACTTGGAATGTAGATGTGTGGGAGGATCTTATTGAAACTGAAAACTTTGAACTCTCAGATTCTCAAGAGTTTATTTATCTCACCCAAGGAAGTAGTTTCTCCACCCTCAGTAGAAAATGTATTCCCACCCCCAAGCCCCTGAAATAATGCCTTTACAGTTTTACCTCAGGATCTATTAACTCTCCGATCCTGTGTCATAACTTAGTTCAAAGAGATTGTGATTGTCGGCCTCTTCTGCAAAATACTACATTGATTCACTATATTGATGACATCAGAGAAATTCTCAGGAGTCCAGTAGTGTGGGGCATGCAGATATTCCTTCTAAGGTGAAAGTTAAGTTATTGCACCTGGCCTCTCCCACCACCAAGAAAGAAGCACAATGTTTAGTGGACCTATTTGGATTCTGGACACAGCACATTCCACACTCGAGTGTGTTACTCTGGACCCACATATCAAGCTACTAGCTTTGAGTGGGCCTGGAACAGAAGCTCTTCAACAGACCTAGGCTGCTGTGAGGGCTGATCTACCAACTTGGACCATATGATCCAGCAGACCTGACGGTATTTGAGGTATCAGTGCCAGATAAGGATGCTATTAGCTGCCCCCTATAGGTGAGTCACAGAAGAGACCTTTGGGATTTTGGAGCAAGGGTCTACCATCATCTGCAGACAACTATTCTCCCTTTGAGAGACACCTCTCGACCTGCTATGGGGTTTTAGTGGAAACTGAATGTTTGACAATGGGCCACTAAGTTACCATGTAACCCAAGCTGACCATCATGAAGTGGGTATTATCTGACCCACCAAGCCACAAAGCAGGCCGTGCACAGCAGTAATCCATTATCAAATGAAAGTGGTATATACATGATCAGGCCTGAGCAGGTCCTGAAGGCACAAACAAGTTACTCCAGAAGCTGTCCAAATGCCTATGGTTTCGTCTCCTGTTAGAATGTTGTCTGCTCCCAAGCATGCATATAAAGCCTCATGGAGTGTTCCTGTGAACGGTTGACTAAGGAAGAGAAGTCTAGTCTGGCTTACTGATGATTCGGCATGCTATGCAGGTACCACCCAGAAACGGACAGCTGCAGCATTAAAATCTGGGACAACCCTGAAAGATACTGGCAAAGGGAAATCTTCACAGTGGGCAGGACTTCAGGTAATACACATGGCCATATGCTTTGTTTGGAAGGAAAAATGGCCAGATGTAGCACTGCTCACTAATTCATGGGCTTTAACCAACGAATTGGCTGAATGGTCAAGGACTTAGAGCACAATTAGATTAGTAAGAAAGACAACTATGGACAGATCTCTCCAAATGGGTGAAGGATGTGAAAATATTTGATGTCCCATGTAAATGGTCATCAAAAAGTGACTGCAGCTGGAGGAGTTCAATAATCAAGTAGATGACTTGTCTTATGGAAAGTCATTCTCTTTCCCCAGCCATTCCTGTCACTGCCCAATGGGCATATAAACAAAGTAGCCATGGTGTGACAGAGATGGGAGTTATACATGGGCTTGACAACATGGACTGCTACTCACAAAGCCCAAACTGGCTACAGCTGCTGTTGAATGCCAGATCTGACAACAGTGAACACCAACACTGAGCCCCAGATGTGGCACCATTCCCCAGGATGACCAGCTAGTGACTTGGTGGCAGGTTGACCACACTGGACTACTTCCTTCATGGAAAGGACAATGCTTTGTTCTTACTGGAGTACATACTTATTCTGGTTATAGATTTGCCTTTCCTTCACCTAATGATTCTACCAAAACCTATGGTAACCTATGGACTTATAGAATGCCTTATCTACTGTCTTAGTATTCCACACAGTATTGTTTCTGACCAAGGAACTCACTTTATAGCCAAAGAAGCATGACAGTTGCCCAAGATCCTGAAATCCACCGATCTTACCATGTTCCCCACCATCCTGAAGCAGCTGGCCTAACAGAAAGATAGAATAGCCTTTTGAAGACCAATAGAGAACCAATTAGGTGGCAGTAGTCTGGAGGGCTGGAGCAGAATTCTCCAGAAGATGCTCTATGTGTTTAATCAGCATGCAATATTGGTACAGCTTTTCCCAGAGTTAGAATTCATGGTTCCAGGAATCAAGGGGTGGAAAAGGAAACAGTTCCACTCACTATGGTCCCTAGTGATTCACCAGGAATTTTTGCTTCCTGTTCCCATGACCTTAAATTCTGCTGACCTAAAAATTTTGGTTGCAAAGTGGGAGTTCTGCCAGTAGACACAACAAACATTCCATTGATCTGGAAGTTCAGACGCTCCCTGGACTCTTTAGGCTTTTGATGACCTTAAAACTAACAGGCTAAGAAATGAATAGCATTATTAGGGGAGGTGGTTGATCCAGATTACCAAGAGGTAATTGGATTGCTTCTAGACATTGAGGAAAGAAAGACTGTCTGCAGTGCAGGAGACCCTTTAGGGCATCTCTTGGTGCGACCATGTCCTGTGATTAAAGTCAATGGGAAACTACAAACAAGCTATTCCAGGCAGGATGACAAAGGATCCTTCAGGAATGAAGGTAGGTCACTCCTCCAGGAAAAGACCCAAGACCAGCTAAGGCGATTGCTGAGAGTGGGGGAAATACAGAATGGATAGTAGAGGAAAGGTAATTATAAAAACCAACTAAGACCACACAACCAGCTGCAGAGACATGGATCATAAGGTACGCAAGTAGTTCTGATATGTTTTGTTTAGAATGTGTTTGTAAAGATATGTGTGTTCTTTCCTCAATTTCTTTATCATGTACTACAATATCAATTAAGAGAATATCAGTGGTCATCAAATTTAAGTTTGAGATACTAAAAGACTGTCCCTCAAGGGACATTGCCATCTATTCTAAATTTATAATGTATTTGTAGGAGGGATAGTTATATCATGCTAGATTTAATTATGAGCTAGTTATTGTTTTCATTTGGAAATTAAGCATGACATAAGGAGATATGATTGTGTGTCCAGTTGACAAGGGGTGGCCTTGTAATGGCTATTCCTGGTGTCAACTTGACTACACATGAAACTAACTAAAATCCAAATGGCTGGGCACACCAATGAAGAATTTTTTTTCTTAATTAAATCATTTGAAGTGGGGAGATCCACTTCTAATCTGGATCTTTGAAGCAGTAAGATTCACCTTTAATCTGGGCCACACCTTCTGCTGGCAGCCTGTATAAAGGACATGAAAGAAGGAAGCTTGCAATCTCTGCCTGCTTGTCTCCCTCTCACTGGCAAGTCAATTCCTTCACTGATGTTAGAGTCCACTTCTTTGGGATTCTGGTTTAAACTGAGGACCAGCTGAGACATTCAACCTCATGGACTGACTAATAGTGGATTCTTGGATCTTCCATTGGTAGATAATCATTGTTGGACTAGTTGGACCACAGCTGTAAGCCATTCTAATAAATCAGCCCTTTATTTTATATAAAAGACAGACAGATTCACTACATAAATTCTGTTCCTTAATGCCCTTCCTTGCATCCCCTTCTTCAGAAGTTTAACCCTAAATGAAGGGTTCATAAACAACAAACCTAATCCTACGGTAAAATCCAAGACAGTCTGTTTGGCTAAGGCCATGAGGTTAAACATATCCTTCATTATATGCTGTTCTGCTAAAAACCAGCTTTGTTAAAACGTTTAAGATCACAAGCAGAGCATAGGTCTAAGACATAAACTACAAAATACTCAAAACTCTAGGTGTTTTGGTATATGTCTAAGTACCAGCACTTGATAGAGATGGAATAAGGAGTTCAAGGGTTCAAGGTCAGCCTGGGCTATGGAACCCTTTCCAAAACAAAAATCAAAACCACAGGGGAAAATAAAACACCAAAAGGAGAGGAAAGCAGGCGTGAGGGGCAGGGGACAGAAAATGGGCCACCAAACCATTGTGTACATGCAGTCTCAAGTATCTACTTCAATAATGGTGTTTTGGACAGAAAACTAAACCATCACTACCACTGAAAGGAAAGAAACTAAAACATGAATAGAGCATTATGTGAGTTCGAGCCACCTACAAGCTGTGACAGCAAACCTGTGTCAAAACTAAACAAAGCAGAGCAGCTCCACTAAACATGAACAGGGAAGGCTGTCACAACTCCAGAGTGAGCTACACTTAGGTTCTGGTACAGGAGGTCCTGCAGAGTCGGCAGCTTCTGCTGATTTTGCCAACAGATAATTAAGCGCTCTCTACTGTTGACTGACTAGTCAAAAGAGTGTCGAAGCAACTAGACAGCTCAACAAAAAGGTACACCCCACCTTCACTCACTGTTTATGCCATGAAAATTCTTAATGGGTTAAATGGTTATTAGAATACAAAACAGAAAACTAAGATAGGTAATTTATAATCCTGAAGACTTAATAAGTCCTTGAGGAACACAAAAATAATTTAAAATATAACTAAATTTACTAGATGATATCAAAATGGAAAAATATGAAAGATGTGAAGAATTAAAAAAACTACTATTTCTAATACAACTTGTATGAAAATCTCAATTAACTTAGGTCAGATGCCAAAATAGTCAATTACAAAACAAACAGGAGCTGGAGAGATGGTTCAGTGGTTAAGAGCACTGGCGCTCTTTCAGCAGACTCAGGTTCAATTCCCAGAACTTGCATGGTGGATCACAACCAACCCTAGCTGATGTGGGATTTCTCTCTGTATGCTGTGATTACCATTAATGAATAAAGAAACTGCTTTGGACCTATAGCTGGGCAGAACTTAGGCAGGTGGGGAAAACTAAATTGAATGCTGAGAGAAAGAAAGGTGGAGTCAGCGAGAAGCCATGGAGCCGCTGGAGACAGATGCTGGGAACTTTACCTGGTAAGCCAAAGCCGTGTGGCAATATACAGATTAATAGAAATGGGTTAAATTAATATGTAAGAGTTAGCCAATAAGAAGCTAGAGCTAATGGGCCAAGCAGTGACTTAATTAATATAGTTTCTGTGTGATTATTTTGGGTCTAAGCTAGCTGGGCAGCTGAGAAGAACAAGAGGCCTCCTCCTACACCTAACTCCAAACCAAAAAATCCAACACCCTCCTCTGGCCTTCATGGGCAACAGACACATAAGTGGTGAACAGACATACATGCAAGCATAACACCCATATATATAAAATAGAATTTTAAAATTACCTCATAACAAACAAAGACACATATACGCGGAGGGTGGGAGGGGGCCTAAAAAGATGTCTCAGGGGTTAAGAGACTGCTCGAGAAGATCTAGTTTCAGCTCTCATCAGCTACCTGGTGTCTCACAACTCTGTAACTCCAGCTCTAGGGAATCCCACATCCTCTCTGGACTCCTCAAGCACCAGGCATGCACATGGTGCACATACATACAAGCAAGCCCCTCAACTTCACTGAGTTAAGGCAAACTGTAACAACATGTATCTATCATACTAGCAATATCCTGTGCTGAGAATAAAGGTAAAGAAGGAGACATTTCCATAAAAAGCTAGTATGAGTGAGACAAATGGGAACCATTTCTCCCTGGGGCACTAAGCAGGTGGCAAGTACTGATTAAAATCTGCTTAAAATCACTAGTAATGGGCCTATAAAGTAGTTCTGAGGGTAAAAGCACTGTCAAGTCTGACAAAGTTCAAACCCCAGAATCTACATGATGGAGACAGACAACTCCCACAAGTTGTCCTGACCTCCACAAATGTACACACACATGCACACAAAAATAAATGAATAAATAAATACATAAATAAAATGTAAAAAAAAATAAAGTGCATTCTTTCAAGAAATGCCAATAAAATGTTTCCTAAAAAAGCAGAAAGCGAAGAGTAAGACAATTTGACCCCCTAATTGTCAGCTGTTGGGCAATCCTTTGCTGCCTTGACAGTCTAAAACAAAAGGACCGAGTAGAAAACCTAATGAATTACCCTTAATGGCAGTACCAGCTATCTAGGTCACACCTTGGACATCTTGAAATAACGATAGCATGATCACAGCTGATGGCCCTCACTCCCAAACGCAGCCTTAGCCAGGGCTATTTGAGGTAGTACCAGACTTTTTGCCATCACATGCCTGGATGAACCCAAGATGAACTGCAGCCAATTTCATCTAGGCCAAAGAGGGATCACTTCCCCACTGTGGCTAGAGACAAGGCTCCACACTCCTGGTACAATACACAAACAGCGATTGGTGCTAAGAAGCAGGCTGGTGGTCCAAAACAAATGCCTGAGATTGATCCAAACACCCTTTCTTCAGCTATATAAGCAGGCTATTCAGGCTCAGTGACTTGGCTAGGAGACATTCTCCTCTGCTATCTTCCCTGGCGTTGTAACATTAAGTCCAATAAAGGCTTCCCTCAAATGGTCTTTCCTTGCCTAGTCTCAGCGGTGCAAGCTAAGCTGGAAACATGGAGAAAGAAGCAGGAGAAAGCAGAGCAGTGAAGCAGCGCTGGCAGGGACTGCAACAGTCACTTGGCTGAGCGGTAGACCCAGGGCGACCTGCCTCTACTGGGATTAAGGCCATGTACCACCACACCAGCTTTAAAACCTTGAGTTCTTATAATCTCAAAACTTACAAGAAAAAAGCTACTGTATTGAAGCTTAAGGATGTATCTGAGGACTGGAGTGTTGCAAAATGGTAGTGTTATTTTTAATTATGTGCATGTGGGTATGTACACCTGAGGGTTCTTGAAGAGGCCCAAAGAAAGCTATGGAACCCCTAGAATCTCAGAGTTTCAGGCAACTGTGAGATACATAACAGTGGTTCTGGCAGCAGAACCCTGCTCCTTTTTTACTGTATGTATGTCTGTGTGAGGATGCCAGATCCCCTGGAAGCGGAGTTACAGACAGTTGTGAGCTACCATGCAGGAGCTAGGAACTGAACCCAGTTCCTCTGGAAGAGCAGCTAGTGTTCTTTACGGCTAAACCATCTGGGGTGGAAAGAATACTAACAGCTTGCCTACAATACGATTTTTTTTCTTTGCAAATCGTAACTAAACGTTCTCTTTACAATCACCTGAGTAAAGGCACTAAGCCATGAAATCAAGTATTTACTTACCTGTAAATCAGACCCAGTTTTTCTTCAACAAAAATGATCAGTTTAAATTGCACTTACATGTTCTATTATTTTAACAGAACTCTATTTTTTAAATTATTACTTGTATCATAAGCCAATAATTTTAATTGCCTCAGATATTACCAGAAAGAGCAAACCTGCATAATATATTTAAAAGTCCAAAAGTTTCAAAATTCTTCATGAATATAAAAACTATTATATCTACCTAATGCTATTTCTGTTGCTAACAACCCCACATTTAAATGCACACCAAAATTCTCACTTTTCTCATTAATAAGACACAGACACTTATAAACACATATTCTCCTAGAAATAAACATGGCAGGTTATTTTATTAAATTACTTATCACATCATTTTCCAAGCAGACAGACATTATCTAAGCAAGGCATTCACAGTACAAAAAACAATCTACACTCAAAATAATGAAGGGCAAGTGTAGTGGCATGCACCTTTAATTCCAGCACTCAAGAGGCAGGGGCAGATGGATCTCTGTGCTGGAAGCCAGTCTGGTCAACAACAGTGAGTTCCAGGCCAGCTAATCCTACATAGTGAGATTCTAGCTCAAAAAAACAAACAACAAATCACTGAAGAAAAAATATTTCATAGTTTTTAGTGGGGAAAAAAATGACAAATATATGAGAAATACACTAAGAACATCAAGAGCAATGCCAATTTCTTTACTAAACCTAGGAGGAAAACAACTAAAAAAAAAAATTAAGACTCAAAAATTTTTCTAGTTGTTAAGATAAAGTTAGTCACTCGGAAACTGTATTTTGGTAAACAGTCACATAATAGCAATAGGTATGTATTATTGGTATTGCTTGATGCTGAATAATTCTTTAAAAGATTATCTGAAGACCAAAAGAAAATTAATGCATATTGTCACTGCCTTCATTAATATTTCTATTAATGAACAAAGGCATTAAAGAAATGGCTTAACCATTGAAAACCCTATGATTCTTACAGAGGACCTGAGCTCAGTTCTTAGGATCCATGTCAGGTTGCTCACAACAGCCTGTAACTTCAGTTCCAGAGGATCTGATGCCCTCTTTTGGCCTCCCCAAAAGAGTGGGAGGAGTGATGGGAGTGATGGGGGAGCAGAGCGGTGCAGGTACTAGGGCTCTAAAATCAATGATGGGTTATGGTCTGTGCAGCAGCCTAAAGAGTGAGCAGATGCAGACTCAGCCCCCGAACAAGCTGCCCGGCTGTATGATGTAAAGTCCCCAAATAATCAATAGAAATATGTTGGAAACAAACAAAAGTACTCAAAACCTAGTATATCTACAAGCAACATTAACTGGACACAGTAGTGTGAGTGTGTTTGAGAGAGAGTAATTAAATAATTCATGAATTTACTCCTGAATGAAATGCTATAAATTTTAAAAAGGTCACCAGACAAAACTTTCAAATGAAGGGGATAGAGAGATGGCTCAGTAATTGAGAGCACTTGCTTCTCTTGCAGAAGACCTGAGTTCAGTTCCTACCACTTACAAGGTAGCTTATAAACAGCCTTAACTCCAGTTCCAGGGGAATGGGTTCCTTCATCTCTACAGATACAAGGCACATACAGTCCATTTATATACATACAAACACTCATAAACATAAAATAAAAATATTTTCTTTAAATGGGGGCTTTATTATGTAGCCCTTACTAAACTTGAATTCACAGATATCTGCCTGCGTGAGATGTAGGCTATTACACCCCATTAAAAAATAAATCTTAAACAAATAAACAAACCTTGCAAAAGATCACCTGAAAGCCCTGTCTTAGAATGTTCACAGGCATAGAAAAGCACCCCTTTACCCTTCATATGATAATGAAAGCTATCACCTCCAATGCCTACTCTTTGATTTGCATGAGATAATGGGGAAGGTATCAGTATAAAACATGTATTTATAAAATTATAAATCAGACTTTAAAGAGTTGCCACCTAACAAATTATAAATAACTAGGAGCCTTTCCAAATCATTTCTTCTCACCAAGACCACACCATTAACATCAAAGTCACCATAAGGATCATGTATGTAGCTACTTAAGACTGTGTGTCATACCACCTCCACAAGCTTCATACGACAGCAAATTATGGCTTGTTTATTGTAATATGGTATATTTTTAAATTCTCATTGAATAATTACTTTAAAGCAAATTGATGTTCCTCACATTTATGCACTCATAAATAATCTACTACAATGGTATAATCTTAATTCCAAATTACTTCTTTTTTCTTTGGTTTCCATTTAACACCCTACACCAAGTCTTTCTACATAAAACAGGCACCTAAACAGAAATGCTCAACCTAAATGCTAATAATGACCTCTCTTCTGTTTAGACCTTTGCCATTCCCCCTCATCTTGCTGGCAGCATGCTTTGGTGAAATATTTAATTACAGACCCTACCATAGGATTTTGAGATTGTAATCTGATGGTGATTAAGATCTACCTCACTCAGAAAAGAAAACACCAATCTCAACACTGAATTTTTTAAATTCTCATAGAAGCCTTAGCCCTTAAACAAAATACATAATAAGCTTTCTAAGCTCATAAATATGAAAAAAAGTTTGCTTACCACGTGGCTAATTTATATTAAGGAGACAAGGAGGAAAGCAATCCCAAGTTAGAATACTGAACTGATGCGCATTTTAGAAATTTGATTTCAAAGTTATTTTTAAGTCTAATATGCTTGGACACTCTGACCAGGAATTGCTAGTAGTGTGATAGAAGGCCGCCATTCTTACACACTGAAACCAACAGCAGTTAGAGAGACATCCTGAAGCCAGGGACTTCTTCCCAATAAGTAATAAACATTCCAACAAGAAAAAAAAAAAAAAAAAACAAATGTGTGGATAATTATTACAACACGTTGTGTTCACCAACCTCCCTAGTCCCGCGCAATGAGCTCACAGAAGTCATGATGTGCACAGGCTGTATCCGTCGCTGCTTCCATTCTTGGTTTAAGGTTTCTGTTCTTTCCAAAATTTTCTGACGATTGGAACTAAACATAGTCTTTTAAAAACAAACAAAAAGTGGTTCATTGTTTCAATATAAAGAATCTCTAAAGCATGTTAAAATCTAGTGAATCCTCAAAGTACCAGGACCATGTCCTCAAATGGACACAGACTGTGTACCCTACACTACAGTTTCCCACACTCTCATACAAAAACATCGCCCTACTACTTCATTGTAAATGAGACGGGAACAGGAAGTTACTTCCATCCTCTGTGTTTAACTTTGTGTTTCAGAAATCACAATGACTTTAGAAACACAAATAAATGTCTGTTTGGGCCTAGAGTCTACACAAGCAGTGCAAAGGTACACTGAAAAGACTAATTTCCAATCAGGCTAAATAATCTTTAGACTAAAGTATTTCTGTTACCATTAAGGAGCATGATTTTTTTTTTTTTTTTTGCGAAATCTCATGTATCCCATGCTGACCTCAAATTCATTTATATCCCATGATGATCTTTAACTTCTTTATGATCTTATTTCATTGTTGATTCATGGGCCTGTACATGTATATGCTGCAGCACTTCTATGGAGGTCAGAGGACTGTGTGACTTGGTTCTCTCCTTCCACCATGAAGGTCTCAAGGATCAAAATCAAGCCATCAGGCTTGGCAGTAAGTGTGTTTACCTGATAAGCCATCTCCTCAGTACAGTCCTGAACACCTGATCCTCCTGCCTCTACCTCTCAGGTGCTGGGATTAGAGGCACACACCACTACACCAAGCAGTCATAATGCCATTTTAATTAAGAAAGATCAAGGACCACAGCTTTCAAGTCTTCATTGATTTTACTGTAAATATGAATTTGACTGAAATGTATCATTTCAAAGAAGAACTATTTAACTTGGAGGGTGAAGGAAAGTAGTTTCAATTATATATGCAATTTTGTAAAAGATTAAAATTACCTTTACTTCATCAGCTCTTCTGAACCTCTTGAGTTGTCTCAGTCTCATGTACTCTGATTTTACACGTTTCCGCCAACAAACCGGTCCCTTCTCAGATTTCTTCCCAGTCTGGCCCATGATTATTCTAAAAGCAATGATTTCATATTAAAGTCATTTATCTAATCTGTTGAATAAGATCTTTTAGTTCCAAGAAAGCCGATATCAACAAAACATTTTTACTGATGATATTTGTACAGAAATGCTTATGTGTTCTGTATGGTTAGATCTTGGAAGTGTGTCACTGAATGATTTCATTTAATGACATCATTTAAAGCATATTTTTATTTATAAATAGTCTATCATCCTAAATAGTAGCGGGTTTACAGAAATGTGATCTCATTACAGGCTAGGTTTTACTCCACAAAATTCACATTTTTAGAGAGAAAAAGTGTAAAACATTAAGTTTTTAATTGTTAAAAGGCTATTATAGGGACTAGAGAGATGGCTCAGTGATTAAAGGTACTGGCTGCTCTCCCAGAGGACCCAGGTCAATTTCCAGAAGCTACACGCCGGCTCACACCCACCTTTAACTCCATTTCTAGGAATCTGACACCATCTTCTGGCCTCCTCAAGCTTCAAGCACACAATGGTGCACAGATATAACATGTAGGCAAAACACCCACATATACAAAATAAAATACATTTTTAAAAGCTTTTATAGAAGCAATGTGTAACTGAATAAACATACACCTTACTCCCAATATTCACAGACATTTATGGGCTCAACAAATCTCTGTTCAAAAATATTCAAGAAAAAAAATATTTCCAGAAAATAGGAAATAAAACAAAACTTGAATTTGTTACACACTAAGTACTATGCGTTCCACACAAAAAATGAGGGTAAGCACACACTGCTATAGTCCAGCCACTCCACAGATCCCTAGCCAATTTCCAACACTTGAAGCATTGTCTATCCCACATATCACTCTGGCTCTATGGAGCCAGGTCTACAACGGTCCCCTCTATAGTGAACATGTACAAACTTCCGGTAATTTTCCCTAAACAGTACTAAACAACAAACAGCAACTATTTACATAGTGTCTGCATCGTATTAGTTACTGTAAGTATACTATGGATAATCTGAAGTATACGGAAGATGTGCACAGGTTACGTCAATTATCTTGCCATTTTATATAAGGAATCCATGGGTTTCAGTAACCAAAGGGCTACTCCGATCAATCTCCCGCATATGAAAAAGGACCACCACAGCTGCAAAAGGTGAGAGTAAAAAGGTGCATTTCACACAGCACTAAGAGTAGAAAACATGCAGGATAATAATAAGGGCAAATCAGGATCAGGTGTGGTGGCACACACCTTTAATCCCAGCACTTGGGAACTCAGGCAGATCTGAGTTCAAGGCCAGCCTGGTCTAAGTTAAGTTCCAGGACAGCCAGGGCTACACAGAGAAACCTTGTTTTGATGGACAGACAGACAGATGGACGAAAGAAAGGATAAATCCTTTCTCTCCACACACACCAGACTACACTTCTCCATTCAAATCCTGTGATGGTTTCTTTGCTTCTTGTGCTTTATTCACATGTAGGGTTTTGTGAGCAAGATGAAAGAAAAACACAGCAAATGCAAAGTAAATGCTTCTACTTTATCTTTAGTTGTAGACTCTGAGTCAGTTATATGTCAATGTGGAAACTAACATAGTTCAGACAAATAATACATTCTAGAGCCTATACCTGAAGTCTAAACTAGTGTCCTTTTCTAGAACATTTTCTTATACAAGTATTAGAACCATACTGAATCTTCAAGAGATTACAAGAACATTTCTAGCTGTATAAAATTCTATGATTTTCAAATATGTCTTGAAAGCAACAGGAAACCAGAACGCTGCATGTAAGGAGAGAGGTGATTTACATTCTGAAAAGATGAGGCTGGCAGCCATATAGAGACGGAAGAGGAGACAGAGGAACTAAGAGTTAACTGTGTGGCAAGCTAGATGCCACTACAGAGCAGTCTCTGAAGCAGAGGATACTAGTTTAGAACACACTGGAGACCAGAGAGAAAAGTGATCACTTAGTCCCCAGCTGGTTGGCACTAGAGGCGGAAGAAACTACGAGGTGGAAGTAGCTGGAGGAAGTCACTGGCAACAGCCTTGAAAGAAGACTTTCTTTTCAGGTGCTTTCCTAGTCTCTCAGCTTCCTGTCCATCAGAGGTGAAGAGCTGACTCCTCCACAAGTCCCAAATTCCACCAGTGCCATATTACAGTTAAAATCATAATTTTCACTGTCCACTACCCCAACTGTAAATAAATTCTTCACTATCAAGAGCAGGGTTTTTACTCATTTATAAAATCTCAGAGACTGTCTCTGCGTCTGGTAATAATGACTTAAAAACAAATGCAGGTTTATCAGTAATTTAAACTGAGAATGCATCATCTGCATCTTATTAACACACCAGTTGTAAGGTTTAGCTCTGCTGCAAGGAAGAAAAGGAACGGTGGACATCCTGGACTATCTATGCAGAAGCCAGAAAGAAAAGAAAGAGGGAAGAAAAAAGAGGACAAGGGAGAGAGGGGAGGAGCAGAGGAGAGCAAGCGGAGTAGAGGGGAGGGGAGGAAAAGGAAGGGGATTGGAGAAAAGGGAAAGGACAAAGAAATGAAGAAAAAGGAAATGCGCCCAATTCCTAAGAAACCAGGAGAAAGGAGCATGACTCTCAGGGACACTTAGGGTCCTGGCTGAGCTATTCTAATGAGAACACTTGAGCCCTACCAGCAAGCAAAGAGCAAAATCAATTTCAATAACTGCTCAGTTATATGAGCCTTAAAAAATACATGCAACCCCACACACAGACACACCATAAACTAACTACTTTGGGCTAGGCTTTCTAACCATCACAGATGGTATCCGACACTTAGTACTAAGACCATATATACAATTACATCAACTCATGTTGGATGGCTTTTCAAAGCTGTTATGTTTTCAAAACCATCATCACAAAGAACAGCTGAACAATACCTTGGTTCTGCAAACGCTTCCTCCATTTTCCTTTTTTGTTCCACAAGGCTGGAAGCCCCTATGAAGTGGTAAAAACACAGCTTTCTACCTCTAAGTAACCAGACAACACAAGCCCAGGGCTTCTACGCTTCCCAAGGAAATCAGGTGCAAACCACACCATGGAAGATAAATAAGCTTTGCCTAAAAGACACACCTGACTCTCCTTACTCAGCTGCCAACAACTAAGAGACTACAGGAATTGAAAAACAAAAGTAGTTCCCAAGCAGTACTGTGGCCCTTGATACCTTCTTTCAAGTCCTTGCTAATCAAGACAGCAGTTATTATTTTCTCTTGCCTAATAAATGTTTCTTTTTGTACTTGACTGGAAAACTGATACACGAACTACTTCTCTTTCTGACTAAATTAGCAGCTTTAACCATGACTCTTAACTAAATACCAGGCTAAATAAGGTCAAATCCAAACCCAAAAAAAGTATGATTATAAGATTCTCCATGTTTTTTCCTTTAAAAAAAAAATCTTTGGCTTTTCTGTGTCAACATCACCCCTGTAAATGGCCTAAGACCCACCAGACTTTCTGCAAGATATGCACTAAGAAGCAGCCCCACAAAGTGCCACAGCACATGAAGGGCAAGGATTGTATGCCTAGGGAAAGAGGCATTACGACAGGAAACAAAGTAGCTACAATGAGCACACTAAGTCCATTTTTTCTGAAAAAAGACTAAAACTACAAAGAAGCCTGTGCGGAGGCTTGAGTATGCTGAGCCTAACTGCTGCTCTAAGATGATGCTGGCTAGTAAAAGATTCAAGGATTCTGAAGGGGGGGCACAACAATAAGAGAAAGGGCCAAGTGATCCAGTTCTGAGCTGATTTTGTTATGAAGACAATAAAATAAAAGCTTTTATAGTACAAGGCTGCCATAAAAGGACATATTTTGAAAAACGCATCTGTCTCCAACAGCATTTTTTTAGTATTTCTTTGTGTGTGTATGGGCATACATATGTGTGTATGGGCATGGTGCATGTGGAGGTCAGAGGACATCTTTCATAAGTTGGTTCTTTCCACCATAAGGGTCCCAGGGACTAAACTCAGTTTGTAGGCTTGGCAGCAAGCACCTTAGCCTCTTCAGCTATCTCACCAGCCTTTTTCAATTGCATTTTAATATTTAAATGTTTTGATGGCAGCTGTTAGTCTCAATATTTATTTTCAGTTAGAATCTACTGCTTTAATATATATTGAAAAGTAAGTCAATGGTTATTAAAATTTTAAGGATAACATAAAAAGAATGTATTTTAAAGAACTATTAAAAACTGGCTAAAAAAGCAAATCTTATGCCTGAGGGGAAATGCATAAAATACGCAACCTGTGCAAAGAAAGTTCCTAAGAGAATCCAAGAAACGCAGCTGCCCAGACCATATGAAATCTTGTTATCAAAAATAAACAAAGAAATCATGCTGGAAAACTGAGTCTCCAGAAGCAGAAAGCAAATCACCAGTTATAAAGATCATCTAAAAGGATTAAAGAAACAATCTAACTACTAGAAGAAAACATAAGGAAAGCAATTCAGGACACTGAAATGGGCAAGAACTTTATTTTTTTGTGCAAGATCCCAAATAAACAAAAGCAAAAAATACATAAATAGGTAAATAGGATATATCAAACTCATAACTTCACATAGCAAAGGGAACAATTACAAAGCAATCACATAAGTGAAGAGATAACCTGTGAATGAATATTCACAAACCTTATCGCTAACAAAGGGTTAATAGACTATATAAGGAACTCAAAAGGCTATGTTAAAAAAATACTATAAAGACTTGGTCAAGGGGCTGGAGAGATGGTTCAGAGGTTAAGAGCAATGCGTACTCTTCCAAAGGTCCTGAGTTCAATTCCCAGCAACCACATGGTGGCTCACAACTATCTGTAATGGGGTCTGGTGCCCTCTTCTGGCCTGCAGGCATACACAGACAGAATATTGTATACATAATAAATAAATAAATAAGAAAGACTTGGTCAACTACAAATCAACAACCAACTACATAATTCCTGCAGTTAATCTTCCTGCGATTTCCTAAAGAAATGGGGAAAGGATTGGATGGGGAGGGTGCACACGTCTATTCCACCTCTGCCTACATATGGGAAAAGAAAATGAGAGGACTAGGATGAATACTAAAATTTAAGTTCTACAGACTATATGGCAGAAAAGACTAGACACTTTTTTAAAAGTTCTCTGAACTTAAAAGTTGGTGACATTAACCATATGCATGCCATAGGGCATCTCATCTTTCAAAGTGTCCTAATAGAGAAAGACTAGGTGAGATACCCAAGAGTAATTTGGAGAAGTTGTCTTTTCTAGAATACGTATGGTACAACTTCCACTTCTTTAACTATAATGATAAATTACCTAACTGGCAACCAGTAAGCTCAAAATAGACAATTTACAGTTTTTAATTTATTTACTTATTTAAAGTTTTGTTTGTTAAGACAGGATCTCACTATGTGGCCTAGGTTAACCTCAAACTGACTGCAGTCCTGCTTCAGGCCCCAAAATGCTGGAATTACAGGTATGAACAAGACTTATGTTAAGACTACATTGTCTTAAAAATGTTCTTTTTTAAATGATGCTAAAGATTAAATAAAGCAAGCCTTCATGTATGTTGTATGCTAAGCACATTACTATTGAACTATACCGCTACAGTTAACAATTTTTGATTTGTTTAAAACACTGGTTCAGGTACCAGTCAGATGGATGGCTCAGGGGATAAGGGTATTTGCTGATGACCTGACAATGAAGGAACCTTAAACTATTGCCTCCATCAGACTGCCTGCAGGCAAGTCTGTGGGGCATTTTCTTTATTAATGCTTGATGAGAGAGGGCTCAGCCCACTATGGGAAGTAACCCTCCTGGGTGGTATAAGAAAGCAAGTTGAGGGTCTGGAGAGATGCCTTATAGGTTAAGAGCACTGGCTGCTCTTCCAGAGGTCCTGAGTTCAATTCCCAGGACCCATGTGGTGGTTCACAACTATCTGTAATGAAATCTGGTGCCCTCTTCTGGCCTGCAGGCAGACATATATAATTCAAAAAATGGCATTACAGAAAGCAAGCTGAGCAAGCTTTGAGGACCAAACCATTCATTGCATCACTCCTCCATGGTCTCTCCTCAGTTCCTGCCTCCAGGTTCCTGTCTTGAGTTCCTGTCCTCATTTTCCTCAGTGATAGTTTCTGATGTAGAAATTTAGGCCAAATAAGACCTTTCTTTCCCATTTTTTTGTTTTTGGTCAGAATGTTCAATTTTATCAGCAGACCCTCCTAGAAATTTTTATTTAATAGTGGATGGAAATAGCAGTGAATGGCTGTAATCCAAGGCAAGCTGGACAAGCAGTTCAGGGCTAGCCTCAGTTACATGAGACCATGTTCTCAAAATAAAGGAAAAAAATAAGCATCACATTTATGCATAACTTAAGCTTTCTATTTCTGGTAGGCAAATACTCTCCAAAGACATAAAATTACTTAAGGAGAGAAATGGGATAAATCTAACACTGACTTCCTCTATGCTGTTCAAGCAGCATTTCCATTAGCTACAAGTCCTCACTGATTAATTTAGAAAGGTTATTTTCCCCCACCTTTCCTGACTCTAAAATATTTTTTAAAGATTTATTTATCTTTATTTTATGAGCATTGGTGTTTGGTCTGTATGTATGTTGTGTGAGGGTGGCAGATTCCCCTGGAACTAGCGTTATAGACAGTTGTGAGCTGCCATGTGGGTGCTGGGAATTGAACCTGATTCCTCTGAAGAGCAGCCAGTGCTCTTAACCACTGAGTCATCTCTCAGTCTCCATACCTGTGTTTGTTGTTGTTTATTTGGGGTGGGGGTGGGGGTTCAAGACAGATTTCAAGAGAGATCTGGGTAGCCCTGGCTGTCCTGGAAAACTCTGTAGACCAGGCTGGGCTTGGACTCAAAGACCCACCTGCCTCTGCCTCCTGAGTGCTGGGATTAAAGGCGTGTGTCACCACCGCCCGGCTAACTCTTAAATATTTTTTACAGCCACATATCTTACAAAACACATTAGAAATTTAAAAATAAACTTGTCAACTTTGTTTATACTATATGACAATTTGAATAACACATCTAAACTAGAATTTCATAAATAGTACTATAGTTTTTGCTACCAAATGATAGACAAATTAAAAGAACTTATAAAGTTCACATAATGCAAATTTTGTCTACATGTATATGTGTGTCTGCATGTTCATGTGGGTACATGTGTGCAGGTGTGCATGCATGTATGCATAAGCCTGTGTTAACCTGAGTATAGTTCCTCAGGTACCAACCACCCTGTTTTCTGAAATAAGAAACTCAATGACAAGACTAGGCTGCCTCCTCAACCCTGGTTTGACAAGCATGTACCATAACACCCAGCTTTTTCATATTGATTCTCAGGATCAAACTCAGGTCTTCATGCTTATGAAAAGTACTTTATTGACTGAGCTATCTCACCCAACCAAGACAATTTTTTATATATACTTAAGAGAAGATGCTCCTTTCCCCAGTTAAGTGTAGATTTACTTTTACACTAAAATGCATGATTTTCAACAAATTCAAAAGTAAAATACTGAAGAGCAAAAGCATGTGAAAAGATGTTGAGAAGCCCTAGTGCAATCAAAACAAACAAACAAGTCAGGCATGGTGGTACTTGCCTGTCCCAGCACTTGGAAGGCAGATCTCTTCCAGCTCCAGGCTAGTTTGGTCTACATATTGAGTTCCAGAGCTACACAGTGAGACTGTCTAAAAACAACAAAACCCACATACCTACATTTTGACGACCACTATCCCAAGAACAGAAAATAAACTGGAAATGACAACACACACCAACAACCTGGAGATGGTGGAGGCAAGAAGATCATGAGTTCAAGACCAGCATGAGAGAAGTAGGAAGACTCTATCTCAAAATACTTAGCAGGTATAGTGGAACATGCTTGTAATCCCAATAGTTAGGAGGCAAGGGGTTAACCCTAAATTTAAGGTCAGCCGGGGCTACATATTGACTTCAAGGCCAGCCTAGGCTACATAACTGGAATCTTTGTGTCGGAGGAGGTGTGGTAAGGAGGGGGTGTAAAATGGCATACTCATTATAGAAAATAGTGCTGAAGTTCCTCAAAACTTAAAGAGAATTACCTTGTGACTGAGCAGTCTCCCATTTGAATATATAACCAAAAGAATTCCAATCACAGCCAGCATATGGGAGGTAAAAGCAGGAGGAGCCAGAATAAAGGGTTAG
Source organism: Ondatra zibethicus (assembly GCA_004026605.1). Taxonomy (NCBI): domain Eukaryota; kingdom Metazoa; phylum Chordata; class Mammalia; order Rodentia; family Cricetidae; genus Ondatra; species Ondatra zibethicus. The sequence continues at coordinate 34,118 of PVIU01012676.1, read as the reverse complement.
GGGAGAAGAAATTCAGAACAGGGGGAAGAATTTGTCCAATATTCACTGCAGCACCATTCAAAATAGCCAAAAGACTACCCACGTCCACTGGCTCATGATATGACAGATTTGAAAATATGGTTTATATCTATCATGGGATAGTAAAATGCCTTTTAAAAAGACAATTCTAGCCAGGTGGTGGTGGCGCACGCCTTTAATCCCAGCACTCGGGAGGCAGAGGCAGGCGGATCTCTGTGAGTTCGAGACCAGCCTGGTCTACAAGAGCTAATTCCAGGACAGTCTCCAAAGCTACAGAGAAACCCTGTCTTGAAAAACCAAAAAAAAAAAAAAAATAGACAATTCTAGAGTTTTTGGTTTTTCTTTTGTTTGTTCATTTTGCCTGTTTGCTTTTTTTTTCGAGACAGGGTTTCTCTGCAGCTTTGGAGCCAGTCCTGGAACTAGCCCTTGTAGACCAGGCTGGTCTCGAACTCACAGATATCCGCCTGCCTCTGCCTCCCGAGTGCTGGGATTAAAGGCGTGCGCCACCACCGCCCAGCTGCCTGTTTGCTTTCTAAAGAGAGAAAAATTTGGAGTTGGACAGGTAGGGATAAGCAACCATGATCAGAATAAACTATATTATTCTTTTTAATAAACTATATTAAACTTTTTAATCAAAATTTTTGATTAAAAAGAAAATTGTGACACACCCTACAACACAGACGAACTTCATACAGTAAGGAAAACAAGCCAATCACAGGAGAACAGATAGTTCATTTCCATTCATACAAGGTTGATGCGAAGGTAATTTCAGTTTTTAACTTACTGAAATTTGTCCTGTGTTCCTGGAACACATTGTTAAATAAACATAGTTCTGTTGTACATCATTTTAATGTGTTTTTCTTGCTTTAAGTCTTTTCTATGACTTATTCATTGCTATTTTACACTTATTTTGTACTACTTGAAATAATGTTAGACAAAAGGTAAATTCAAAAGATTTCATTATTCAAGTTCAAAATGGGTCACAAAGCAACAAAGACAGCTTGAAATGTCAACACACATTTGACCTAGTAACTGCTCAAGAGTGTATCAGGAAGTAGCAGTCTAACAAGTTATGCAAAGGAGATGAAGCCTTGAAGATGAGGAATGAAGTGACTGGCATTGGAAGCTGACAAAGCCAACTGAGAACAATTACTGAAGCACCTCTCACAACTACACAAGAAGCTGCCACAGAACTCAGTGTGCAACCCCAATGGTCATCTGCATTCAAGACAAACTGGGAAGGTGAAACAGTCAGTAAATGGGGACCTCATGATGAAAAGTCAACACTGACGTTCTGGACTGCTCTCCTCTCTTTGTCTATGCAACACTTACGTATTTCCCCACCTGACTGTGATATACAAAAAAAGGGGATTATACACAACAACCATGACAACCAGCTCAATGGTTTAACCAAGAAACTCCAAAGTAATGCCCAAAGCCAAGCTTGCACCAAAAGGTTATGGCCATGGTGCAATCCACTACAGCTTTCTGAATCCCGAAAAGATCTTTATGTCCAAGACATGTGCTCAGCAAATCAACAACATACACCAAAAACTACAACGCTTGCAGCCAGCACTGGCCAACAGAAAGCCCAATTTTTCTCCACAGTAACACCTGACTGCATATCACACAACCAATACCTCAAAAGTTGAATAAATTTGGCTATGAATTTTTACCTCATCCACCATATTCCCCTGGCCTTTCACTCACCAATGATAACTTCTCCAAGTACCTCAACAACTTCTTGGAGGGAAAACACTTCCAAAGCCAGCAGGATGCAAAAAATACTTTCCAAAAGTTTGTCAAATTATGGAGTGTAGCAATGCAATATTTTGAAAACATCTCTTCCATTCTAAAAGACTGGAACTTTTGCTGGACCTCACACCCAAGCTAATAATATACCTTGAGGTCACTTAAGACTTAAGACTGCTAACCTACTGTGTACTCCCATTGTTTACCTGCCTTTAAGAGAACAATGTAACAACCAACCTTACTTGCCTTGGATTTCCATGTAATCAACTTTTACAACTGAAGCTAATGTATAGCTGGAATCTTAAATTGTACATTCTCCCATGCCCCTGACCCAAAGTAATACATGTATGTCATTTTCTGAGAGCAGCAAATACAGAAGTTGAAAGCAGCTTCCTAAAATCTACCATAAAGGTTGAAAGCAACTTGTGGTTATTGGCTGATAAGCAATGATGTTTGTTATCTGGGTCAGTTGGGTTCAGTTGGAGCCAGTGACTTAATCCCTTGTAAAACTCTGTTAAAGATTTCTTTAAAAAAGTATCCTATTCCTTCAGCATGTGATGTTTTCTGTGCATCTCAATAAATACAGAGCGAAGGACAGTCTGTTAAGGACAGACCTATACAGCTGGTATGACAGGCACATAGCTCATCAAACAGACACAGGGACAGATTCACAAGACAGCTGTTCCACAGGTACAGGTTCAGATTCATGCAACAGACAAAGGACAAAACATAGAGGGGTTATGAAGTAGAATAACCACTCTTTTGGTTACAACTCCAAAAGGAAGTGCTTTTATTTCTTTCCTTAATGAGACATCAATGCATTATTGACAACTCAAGAGTGAATCCTAATACATTATAATCCATGAAGTAGAGCAGTTTTTTGTTTTGTTTTATACACTATAGAAAGAAATGAAATTTATTTCTATTCCAGGCATGGGGTTGCATACCTTTAAACTCAACACTCATTAGACAGGGGGATCTCTGTTTCAAGCCAGACTTATATAGCAAGACCATCTCAAAAAAAAAAATCTTGCTTGCAAAAATGTGTTGACTGTAATAGTAATTTTGATTAATAAACATGTATGAGCCTATTATAATGATTTGAAATTCAGCCCAAAACACATTCTTTCACATTAACTTAAGAGTCAAAAAACTCACAGAAAAAAAAGTAAAAAAGTACTTTCCAAAGGTTGTGGTCAAAAGATAAAAGTTCTAAAGATATGTTACACATCAGTGAATTAACATTAGTGAACCAAACACTTTAAAACAGTAAACATAAGGGCTGGACGGGTGGCTCCGCTGTTAACAGTACTTAATGCTTTTTTTTTTTTTTTTTTTTTTTGGTTTTTCGAGACAGGGTTTCTCTGTGGCTTTGGAGCCTGTCCTGGAACTAACTCTTGTAGACCAGGCTGGTCTCGAACTCACAAAGATCCACCTGCCTCTGCCTCCCGAGTGCTGGGATTAAAGGCGTGTGCCACCACCGCCCGGCCAGCAGCACTTACTGCTCTTGAAAAGGACCCAAGTTCAGTTCCTAGCACACATCAGGTGGCTCACAACTGCCTGGAACACAAGCTCCAGGGGACTAAGATGCCGATCGTCTCCTCAGGCTCCATCACTTATGGATATATTCCCCAGAGAGACATACACACACATGTAATTAAAAATAATCCTTTTCAAAAAATGGTAAACATGTCTGTAATCCCAGTACTCAGAGGGCAGAAAGGTAAAAGAACCCCAGTCAGTTTGAGCCCACCTGACCTATACAGTTAAGTTCCAAGCCAGCCAGAGTTACACAGTAAGACCCTGTCTCAAAAACAAACAAACAAGGACTGGAGAGAAGGCTCATCACTTAAGAGTGCTCACTGCTCTTCTCTTGCAGAAGACAGGGGTTCAGTTCCCAGTACCCACATGGCAGCTCACAATCATCCGTATGTAACTCCAGTTCCAGAAATCATGCTTCTGACCTCTGTAGGCTCCTGAACCAATAGGATGCAATACATACATACATACAGTTAGGCACAACACAGGCACATAAAATTATATAAATACTTTAAAATATATTTCTTTCTAAAAAATGTGAGTACCAACCATGTGCTTGTAAACAATAGAACTAATTATTTGTTGGACCTCTACTGTGCCTACTATAGATGAAATTTTTATATATTTAAATAAAAATATAAATGTGGTGTAGTGATATTTCATTTGTATTTTAATAAATAAAGCTTGCCTGAAGTTCAGAGAGAGAGTAAAACAGCCGTACTGGTCAGTCTTAGAGACCAGGCAGTGGTGGCACCACCTTTAATCCCAGTAGCCACACTAGTTTGCCATTGAAACCAGGCAGTAATGGTGCCCGCCTTTAATCCCAACACTAGAGAGAATTATAAAACAGGAGGAGACAGCTCTCAGACAGTCTCATTCTGAGATTCCTGGAGGCAGGATCACCATTTCAAACTGAAGTAGAGGTAAGATCCAGTGACTGACTGTTTTGCTTTTCTGACCTTCAGGTTGAACCCCAGTATCAGTCTCTGGGTTTTTATTAATTGTGCTACAATGTAGTTTGGTTTGGTTTTGTGGAGCTTTAGTGGATTAAACTCAGGGATCTGTGTATACTAAGCACATATTTAACCATCAAACTATCCCCAGCACTGTTCAGAGTTGTTTTTTCTAAAGAGCACTGTTTCACTTAGAAATTTCATCTACAGTGGGCACAGTAGAGGTCCAACAAATAATTAGTTCTATTGTTTACAAGCACATGGTTGGTACTCACATGTCAACAAACTAAATACACTTAAGCTTCCCTACAGACTATAACATTGAACACTAGAAGGAAGACTTCAATGATGATTTATGGCCGCTCTCCCACTCCCTAGAGAACATCAACTATCTCACTAGTAAAGAAAAAAAAAACACTAAAACAGATAAAATGTTTTGACTTGTTGACACTTTTTCTTTAAGTTACTTGAAGATAACTTGAAACATTTTGCATAAGTTTGGTTCCTACAAATGCACTTGATCACTTCGTAAATTTGCAGAATTGTCAGTTTTCTTCCTTATCCACCCCTCCGCCCCACCTCCTCCTTTTTTTCATGGCTGGGATTTCTAAAACTTTCTGGATTTAATCAAGTCTAATAAGTACTTAAATGAAATTCTTATAATAATAAAATAACGAGTTAGCAAAATCACTATGTGATAGAAAATGGCCATGTAAAGCCCACCTGCTGGCTCCCCCTTATAGATTCTACATTCAGGAGGAAGGGCAATATTTAAATAATTCAATTTGAAAAGGATTAAGGATTCAATCCTTTTTGCTAAACCTATCCAGATCCTCTTCTTCAACACACCCAAAAAGAAGTGAGGTTGGGTCCTGGGCCCTAACAAGTACTACAGCTTCACCAGCCAGCAGTAGAAGCCAGAAGACACCACCATCCTCTCCACTGAGATGGCCAAACAGGTCACGGAGTATGCCCAGCAGCTGGAGATGATTGTCTGAGCTTCAGCCAGGGTGGGTGGACATGGCTGTTAAAAAAAAAATGCAGTATGGACTGGCCTTCAAAAAAGGCAGATTAACCTCTTAATAGTCTCCCCAGTGAGATGATGGGAGATAGTTGCTCCTGGAAAATTTGGGAGTTTAGGGGCCTTTGAGGCTCCTGGGTATGTGTTACCCAGTGATCAGGCCAGGGTTTTTAAGCATAAATGCCCAGGGGCCCACAGGAGAGCACAGGCCCAGATGAGGGACTCTTGTAGCCGGCTGTGAATGCACTGTGGCACTAGGCACAGTGAAGTACCATATCTCAATTTTTTAAAAATTTAGGCCATGGATTAAATAACTTTTTAAATGAAAAAAATAAATATACAATAATTTCAGTTTATGCTACAGAAAAGAGCTCTCAAATCTGCAGGGTTCTGGTTAATATAAGCCTGTCAAATCTTTCACTAGTGCCTCCCACGCACAATGACCCTTTCCAAGCTCTGCCATAAAGACAAATGTTTGAAGTGAAGGGACTTTGGAATTGAGACAACCTGAGCAACATATGTCTCTGAACTGAAGAGCCTTCTAGTTCAACTGCGATAGGAAAAGACATATTTTGAACCACAGACTAGACACCATCTTGACATGTTAAAATAGTAAAATAATCCAGAAAAGAGCAATTGATTATCTCATAGCAATCTTTTCATTCATTGGTTATCTTTTGGGGGGTGGGGGAGGGGCAGTTTCAAGACAGGATTTTTGTGTAGCCCTGGCTGTCCTGGAACTCCCTCTATAGACCAGGCTGGCTTCAAACTCAGAGATCCGCCTGCCTCTGCCTACCTGGAGGCAGCACTGGGATTACAGGTATGGGCCACCACCGGTGACTCGGCTTCCTTAGGTATTTTCATAGGAGCTGTATTTCCTGTAAAAAAGAAGACTTGACAGACTGAATGACTGACTGACTGATGGAGATAAATGTTTATTCTGTACATTACCCAGAATGCTAGCTTTACAAGTTTCTTACTTTTGTGTAGCCATGGCAAAATTAAGCTCGACAATGAATGGCGTGACCACCTACAGAGGTAGCTCCATTACACGAGGAGAAGGAAGGGTGATACATTAATTTTTAAAAAAAGCTAAAATGGTTATGGGGCAAAATTAAGTGTTGTAGGAGAACAGGCTGATATTTTACAAAATGAAAACAGTATACCAAAATCAAATATTTGAGGATGAAATTTAGAGTCAACCTAGACTACAGTAAGTTCTAGGCAAGCCTGTGCCAGAGTGAGACCTTGCCTCAGAAAATCAAAATTACCACAAGATAATTAACATATTAGATGGCCATCAATTTTTAAAAAGTTTTTAGGGATCATTTTGCCTATATGTGTGTGTATGTATATATATATATATATATATATATATATGTATGTATGTATGCGTATTATGTGTGTGAAATGCCTGAAAAGACCAGAGAGGGTATTAGGTTCCCTGGGACTGGACTTACACATAGCTCTTAGATACAATGTGAGAGCTGAGAATTGAACTTGGTTCTCTGGAAGAGCAGCCGCCAGTGCTCATAACTGCTGAAGCATCTTTCTAATCCAGTCTCAAGACAACCATCATTTAAGGACTACCAATACCAAACTCAGTGAGGACTGAGGACACTGTAGCCCCTGTGCAATTTCCACCAGAACTGAAACTGCCAACCACCCTGGGAAAGCTTGGTAGTCTCTTTTCAAGTGAAATCAGTATTTACAACATGTCATAGCAATTCAACTTGGAGGCAGTTATTCAACAAAAACTAAACTGTAGGTAATAAGGATCCATACAAATGGCAACAGCTTCCTTAATAACCAAAAACTAAAGAGTTCCATTTATCCATCAACAGACAAAACGAACAAACAAAAACCTAAAAATTCACATAACAGAATACTGTAAGTAACAGTATAAATATACATCAAAAACATGGTGGATGGAAGAAGCCAGTCACAAAAGAACACAGTCTATTGTACTTATGTAAAGTCCTGAGCAGGAGAAATCTGATCAGCAGTTGAGGGGTAATGAGACTGGTGACAGAAATGAGATACACTGAGAAGGAGGTGGTAGTGCTGATGTATACATTTGACAAAACTCCTCAAACTATACCTTTCAAACCTGTGCGTTGTATATAAATCACAGTTCAGTAAAATGTACTGTTAAATGAAAACTGAATGCCATTCCAGGAAGCAATGTGACAATACTAAAAGCTTGGACGGCGTACCACCTTGAAAAGGAAGCTCTCCTTATAGGAAGTTACCCTACAAATGTTCAAAAGACTCCTGGAGGAAGGATGCTAGGATGGCTCATCCAGTAAGGCTCCTGCTGCATACACCTAGCAACCTGAGTTCAATCACCAAAACCCACATAAAGGTGGATAGAGAGACACAAACACAGGCATACACACAGTTTTTAAAAAAATAAAAAATAAAAAGATAAAGACAAAAGATGTATAAGGGTGATAACTTCATGTGCTGATAAGGGCAACAATTTTTCCTGTAAAGGGTTACACGGTAACTCTTTTAGGGTTGGCAGAGGACACAGCAGTCTCCCTTACATAATTTATTCTTGAAGGGGTAGCACTGTTTTACAACTCTTTTCTTTAATGCTAATATTCTTAATTTGTAGACCTTACATAAAACAAGCTGTAGGCTGGGGTGTAGGATAGTGGCAGCAAACAGGAAGTATTAGGTTGAATTCCCTATGCTGCCCCGAGCAAACAAGTGGAGGGAGATCAGAACTTTAAATCAAAACCCAATATCCAAACGCCCAAGTTCACCTTTCTCTACCAATAACAAGCTCTTCTTCCTAGTCCTTGTTATTATTTTTTCCTACATAAAATAAAGTAGCTGGGCATGTTGGCAAACAACTCTAATCCCCTGGATCAGGAGTTCAAAGCTAGCTAGTCTGAGCTACATGAGACCCTGTCTCAAAAAACAAAAGCAGAGCTCATGAGGCTTCATCCCTAGCTGAGGAGCTATTGGAAATTAATGATTACTAAAGAAAGGGGAGTCATTTTTCTTCACTTGTGTAGATATTGTTTAAGTTGTCCATGCTCCAGTAAATTCCATGCCCATGTCCATGCAATCAACCCTAATTAAGCTCAATAAACTATTAAAAGGGGCAAGGGGCAAAAGCAGGAGTGAAACTTGTTGGGGAAGAGTCCAGAGGAAGAGAGAAGAGGGAAGGGAGATAAAAGAGGGTAATAGAGGATGAATATGAAGAAAACACATTATACAGATATATGTGGAATTGTCAAATAAAAAAATACTTCTAAAAAGAGATCAGGGGCTAGACAGATGGCTCAGAGGTTAAGAGCATGAACTGTTCTTGCAGAGGACTGGAAGGACCCGAGTCTGGTTCCTAGCAGCCATGTCAAACAGCTCACAACTGTCTACAACTCCAGCCCGGAAGAATTCACCTCTGGCCTCCTCCAGCACTCATGTACACATAGCCACACACAATCACACGCATAATTAAAAATAATAAAATATTAATTAAAAAAAATAATAAAAATTAAAGAAATAACAGTAGATTACTGTTTATAATTAGAAGATGTTTGGAGGCTGGAAAGGCTAAGAGATTAAGAATGTATGCTGCTCTTGCAAAGGCCTGAGTTCAGCTCCCAACAACCAAGCCTGGCAGCTCACAGTCGCCTGTAACTTCAACTCCTTCCATCATGTAAGTTCCAGGAAGCAAACTCAGATTGTCACACTTGGCAGCAAGCACCTTTACCCACTGAGCCATCTACTGACCCACTGCTGTTGTTTTGAGATAGGGTCTCAGTATTTTGCCCAGGCTGGACTTAAACTCAAGAACTCAAGGGATTCTTCTCCTACCTCAGCTTCCCAAGTAGGTGTATACCACAATACCTAGGTATCCTATATACTTCAAATCATCTCTGGACGTATAATACCCAATATAATACAAACACTACGTATATAGCTGTTATACTGTATTGCTTAGAGAAAAATAGCAATAAAACATGTCTGTTCAACATGAACTATTTTTGGTAGTATTTTCAAAGAAAAGATAATTGAATCTGGATCTAGAAGGCTGACTATATATATTCAATATACTGTTAAACTATCTGGAGAATTATTTCATAATTCTGAACAAAAACCCTATTCACTAAACAATAACCCATTTACCTATCTTCTGAGCCACTGATAACCCCTACTCAGTCTCTAAGAAGTTGCCTATTCTAGCTACCTCATAAAAATGGGATCATTTGATTTTTGTTTTCTATAAAAGCTGTTAAGGGGACTCAGAAGTTAAGAAAGAGAATGAACCACCATTCTATTGTACCCAAGTTCAATTCCCAACACCGATATCAGGCAGCTCACAACTGCTGAGCTCCAGTTCCAGGGGAATCCAACACCTCTAGAATCTGGGGTCACCTGCATTCACAAGCGTGTCCCCACACACATACACATAATTAAAAGTAATAAAAACAAACCTTTTTTGAAGGGGCCTTTAAAAGTTGTTGAGGGTTTTTTGTTTTCCTTTAATTATACTTTTGGATTTTTTTGTGTGTATATACATACTATGTGGTGTGGGAAGTCCTTCTGTATATGTGTTGCTTTTATTGGTTAATGAACAAAGAAGCTACTTTGGCCTGTGATAGGGTAGAGTAGAGCTAGGCGAGGAAGACTAAACTGAATGCTGGAAAGAAGGCGGAGTGAGGGAGAAGCCATGTAGCCCTGCTAGAAACAGACACCAGACACAGGACAGAATGGAACCTTGCAGGTAAGCCACAGCCATGTGGCAATATACAGATCAATAGAAATGGGTAAGCCAAAGATATAAGAGCTAGCTAGCAATATGCTTAAGCTAATAGGCCAAGTAGTGTTGTGATTAATGTAGTTCCTTTCCTGAGTGATTATTTTGGGCAGCCGGGAAATGAATGAGCGGCCTACTACTACAATTATACATATGGGCTCACGTATTCACACAGTACATATGTAGAAGTCAGAGAACAACTTAGAGGAATTGATTCCCTTCTTCTGCCACATGGGTCCCTGAGATGAACTCAAGTCATTAGGCTTGGTTGCAGGCTCCTTTACAGCCATTAAGTCATCTTACCAGCCCTGTTGTTTAAACAGGATTAAAGTTGAGAATTATTTTGAATTTATGATCCACCTACCCCTAGTCTTGCTATGGAGTTGAGAATTACCTTGAACTTCTGACCTACCTGCCTCCATTTGCTAAAATTAAAGGTAAGTACTATAACAGCTGGTTTTATGTAGCACTAGGGTCAATGTTAGGCAAGCATTCTACCTAGTGAGCTACATACTCAGCCTCAAAAAAAAGTTAGTTCAAGGGAGCTGTAAAGGTGGCTCAGTCAATAAAGTGCTTGCCATGCAAACATAAAGACCTAGGTCCAGATCCCCAGCACCCACTCTAAACAAAACCTATCAGAAAAGCTTGGGTTTAGCTAGACGATAATAGCACATGCCTTTAATCCCAGCACTTGAGAGGCAGAGATCTCTGTTGGGATCTCTGTTGAGTTCGAGATCAGCCTGACCTACAAAGCAAGTTCCAGGACAGGCTCCAAAAGCTACAGAGAAACCGTATCTTGAAAAACCAAAAAAAGAAAAGAAAAAAAAAAAAAAGCATGGGTTTGGCATGAAATGTCTGTAATCCCTACACTACAAGACAGCCTAGCTCCATCAGTGAGCTCCACATATTGTAATGTTTGAAAGACTGTCTCAAATAAGATAGTATCTTACTCAAAAATAAGATGAAAAAATAACTGAGAAAGACATTGATGTTAACCTATGGCTTCTACAAATATCCACAAATACAATACACCCCACACACAGAAAGTTGTCTCAAGGCTGGTATAGTGGTGCATGCCTATAAATCCTAGCATTCAGGAGGCAGAAACATTAAGATCAGCCAAACTTTGAGACCAGCCCCGTTGATATAGTAAGTTTCAGACCAGCAAAGTCTATAATGTAAAACCCTGTCTCAAAAAATAAATAGACCCTTCTCATGCCACACCCAGGCATGCATTCAACCTTGCAGCCCATCTGGTCCAGCACCTCTTGCACCAGGGGGATAAGAGTAGATCTCATCATTCATTGAAGAAACTTCTCTTTTCAACCAATAGAAAACTACACCAAGTCAAAGCACAGAGAACAATTGATCATGTGGTGCCCAGCCCCAATTGATACATCGACAATACAACTCCTGCACCTAAAGTACAGGGAATGTATCAGAAAAGGGGGAATAAAAATGTTAAGAGCTATAGGACCAGGAAATCTGCAGTGAGATTATGTTTCCTAGAAGTGACAAAGAAGCATCTTCACACATGATATCTCAATAATATAGCTGCCTAAACAAGATCTGAAGAAGTACAACACCGGTGAACAGACATACTAACATGGAGGAGGAAAATCTCGGGGTCCCACCCCTAAACAGAGAACTACGGGCAAGTGAAGAATGCTGAGAGTGAGAGGAGATCAGGATGAGCACCCTGATTGGTTATCCAGTAACAAATGATCAGCCCTGAAATCATTATATACAAGTAACACTAAATGGACTAAGTGGGTTGTATTTATATATTTAGGTAAACACACACACACACCCTAATAACACAGAAAGTGACCATGAGCAAGGAGGGGTACATGGGAGGACTTAGAGAGAGGAAAGGGGAAGGGGAAAATGATGTAATTACATTTTTATTTTTAAATTCTTTTTGTTTGGTTTGGTTTTTTCAAGATAGGTTTCTCTGTGAAACAGTCCTATTTGTTCTGACACTCAATTTGTAGACCAGGATGGCCTCGAACTCAGAGATCCACCTGCCTCTGACTCCAAGTGATAGGATTGAAGGCGTGCGCCACCACATCCAGCTTTTATCTTTAAAAATTAAAAAAAAAATCTCAACAAAAAAATTAATAAGCTAAAGAGATGGCTTAGCAGTTAAGAGAGATTACTCTTCCAGAGGACAAGTTGTTCCCAATATCCAAAAGGCAGCTCATAAACACATCCGTAACACCAGTGCCAGGACATAAAGAAAGCACTCTTCTGGCCTCCATGGGTTCCAGGCAGAAACACGGTACATATACACACAAGGAAGCAAACACTCAAACACATAAAATAAAAACAAATACATCTTAAAAGTAAATAAAAAGTTGTTTCTGGCTTATTTCACTAAGCATAAGGGCCTCAAAGTCCATGTAAGTTAAACCATACCTCAGAATCTCACTTCTTTATGTCAGAATATCTTACTGTGTAGGTGGGCTTTCACTGTATTTTATCATCTGCTGATGACATGAACTAAAAATAAAGTAACATGTCACCACAATTTTTAAAAAATATGGCAACAGTAGATATTTTAATATCACAGTCATAAACTGTTTAATGACAGGGATACATTTGTAACACCTGGAGTGTACTTACACAAACTGAAATAGCTACATTGTCATTAAGCAATAATCTTATAGTACTATGCTCATATACATGGTTATCACTGACCAAAACTTCTTTATACAGTGCCTCATTTCATTATGTAGAAATCCTTTCTCACTTCATTTCTGCCATACTTTTGTGTCACAGAGGTATATTCTGCTATAGTATGGAACTATGTGACTATTTTAGAAACTTATCAGCTACTTGGACTGATGAAATGGCTCATCAGTCATGAGCACTTGCTACACAATCATGAGGGCCTACATTCTGATCATCCCCAGATAAAAGCGAGGCATCTTGCAAATCCCTGTACCTCCAGCTTGAATGGATTGGAAACCCAATTTTGGCTTCCTGCACACACACACACACACACACACATACACACACACACACACTCATGTACTCACACACACAAGCAAATAGATAATTTTTAAATTGTGTGTGTGTGTGTGTGTGTGTGTGTGTGTGTGTGTGTGTGGTTTGGTGTGGAGGTCAAAGGACAACCTGCAGGAGTCAAACAGTTCTCTCCACCATGTGGGTCCACGGAGAAGCAAACTCAGATCATGAGACGTGGTGTAAGCACTTCTGTCCACTGAGCTATCCAGACAGCCCAATAAGTAATTTTTTTTAAAAAGAAAGAAAAGTATCAGCTCTAACTTTAATAACTTTTGAGATCCTACTAGATTTATCTCTACTTTTACCATTGAGAAAGAATGAAGAGCAGGTTGCAGAGCTGCACAGCAGTATACAGGACCATAAAAGAATGATGAAGACCACCACCCAGTAAATGACATAATTACACTGTCACTGCTCCCTCCAGTTTTAGCTTCAAAGCAACTTACCTGAAGTTACTAAAGTAAAGAACTCACTAATCCCAACAAGATATCTTTCAATTAAAAGACCGGCCACCTTCAAGCTAAGCACAGTGACACATGCTTATAATCATAGCTACTCAGGAGGCTAAGGTAGGAATATCATTGACAGCCAATAGTTTGAGGTTATTCTGAACACAGCAAGATCCACAAGAAAGAAAGAAAGAAAGAAAGAAAGAAAGAAAGAAAGAAAGAAAGAAAGAAAGAAAGAAAGAAAGAAAGAAAGGAAGGAAGAAGAGAGAGGGAGGGAGGAAGGGAGGAAGGAAGGAAAGAAAAACGAACAGAAAGAACAAACACAAAAAAAGGAAAAGCAGAGCATGGTGGTGCACATTTACAAACCTAGTACTCAAGAGGCTAAAGCAGGAGGACCTCAAATTCCAGGTCAGACACAGGCCTGGTCCTAAAAACAGAAAGTGTGGCATGGTGGCATGTGTCTATAACCCCAGTACTCAAAGGCCAAATTATTTCACTGTATCTTTTCCTCTTTCCTTTAATTCATTTGATTATTAAAATCTCTGTTCTCTGGAAACTACCAACCTAGGTGTTAGGCATACAAACAAAACTAGGACAGAACCTCTGTCTCAAGGCACTTATACAGTGTGAAGCATAGACAACTGAACAATTTGATATGTGCTATAATAAAAGTATGAATAAAACCCTGTGGGAATGACATAAGTGTGCCTAGGAATTCTGGGATGGCCGCTCCAAAATAAAGCACACAATCTGCTGGACCTTTCTCTCGATTTAATGTATTGTTCCTTTCTAACATGCCCCACTGTAAAGATTTCACCAACCCAGGATGTAGAAAAAGACAAGATCTCCTGAGTAACTTGGGAGCATGGGGACCATGGGAGAGGATTGAAGGGGAGGGAAGATGCAGGGAGGGGAGCAGAGAAAAAATGTAGAGCTCAATAAAAATCAATAAAAAATAAAAAGATTTCACCAACCCGTAACTTCTAATTTACAGAAAGACTCTTCATATCTATAGTGACATAAAGACTTCAAAGCTAATCAATAAACCAATTCTTTTTTTTTCTTTTTGGTTTTTCAAGACAGGCGTGCGCCACCACTGCCCAGTGATAAACCATTTCTAATTAGCACATAATTCATTGTATCAGCAGAGGAATTTTCCTTGTTTTTTTTCAAAAGCAAATCTACTTTCTTCTTTATTATTTAAAGGGTAATAACAAAATACATCTAAACTTCTTGAGCATACAACCTCAAAGTATGAAGGACATCCTAAAAGCAAAAGAATTCTGGATTTGAGAAAAATGTGTGATTTGGGAAATCTGCTAAAACCTTTAAATGGCCAGCACTAAGATAATGGTCACATGTATCCATGCAAGAGAAAATCAGTACCAAAAAGAACACTTCTAGCTACACTAAATCAACAAGTGGCTTTCTTTTCTATCACTAGACTGCCTAAACACTCTCAATTCTACCAAAACCTAAGGCGAAAATCTTAACCAATTCCTCAAAAAGAGGTTTTAAGAAATATCTGTGGCGTGTACAAAGTAGCAAACGTCAATTACAGAACAAATCACATGTTCAGGCAAAACTGAAATTTTTAATTTCTAACACCCAAGTTTCTACCAAAATTCTACACAACTAGCTCACATCATAATGAATGAGATTATCAATAGGATTTTAATATAAATGCAAACCTTGTTTCACAGTCTCAACACTTGGAGCAGCACCTGGAATGTCTGTTCCGAGATGCTCCACTCCACAAATCAGAAGCACTAGAGCTTCGACACCGCATTTCTTTGTCTCCGTTTGTAGGAAGCTGTAAGTTAGCACATGTACTTTAGGTCTCCATCAAATAAAACAATGCAATAAGGAGAGTCTGGGCTTTCCTTCTGTTTTGTTTTCTTATTAAAAAATATATTCAAGTCCCATCAAAATAAGAATTTAGGATGCAATTTTCCTAAGTGTTTCTGGGACTTTAAATATTTTATCCTCTAACACACCCGAAGAGAAAAAGCGGAGTTCTTTCCATTTAAGACCAGAATCCAATCCTTTTCCAACTTGAGAGAACAAGAACAGGAAATTAATTATAACCTAAATATTTCCATGATCTTGCAAATAAAATTATGAGTAAATTACATGAATAAATATGAATTCACTGCTAATGTTCATTAGTGAAAGGTAATAGAAAATAAATTCAAAAATCGCCAGAAACATAAACTACATTCAACTGTTGCGGCATTAGTATTTTAAAATATTTTTAAAATTTTTATGTGACATTAAAATTCCAGAAAATTAAACTGGCAACGACTTTCTTGAAACTAATAAAGTGTTGTTGTAAAGTATTTTAAATATCAAAGGCAGATTTTTACGTCAAATGAATTTAGATTCTACAGATCCTATGTGATAAACAAAGGAAGTTTCATTGAATTGTGACCAGAATACATTCGAATTTCTTAGACAACAAACGTCTTTTCTGACTCACCAAAGCTACTGTTCAAGGAAAACATGACCCATTAATAAGAAATTGTCAACCCTACAGCCTAACCCACATTTCTCGTGGGCATTTTATTTCGATCATCTAGTTCTACCATCTCTTCCACAGTGTACCCCTGGAGATTTGGGGAATAATAGCTGAGTAAATGACAGTTGATTTCGTTAGCACCTGTCGCCATTCTCAGAAGCACACAAGTTGGCCAAAACAGCCCGTAATTTTTTTTCTTAAGATTACGATTCTTAGGAAAGTGGAACTCCCTCGGCGTTCACCAAGTTTTCGAAAGCCCGTGCTTTGTCAATTTCTCCCATTTTTAAAAAGTAGCCCTGCGGCATAGATCTGGTGCGTGCAAGGGAGGGGGGGTGTACAATGAAGTGAGAACTCGGCAGAAAGCCCTCCACGCCAATTCCACCACGAGAAGGGAACACAGCTCGACTTTTCCAGCGAACTTAGCACAAAGCCAGGCGAGGACACCGGCTGCCCCAAGCTGTGGGAGACTCCCGGCTCTCGGGGAAATGTCAGCCTCGGGGCTAAGGGAGTTCCCACCTCGCGCGCACAGTCCCGAAGCAGCAGGGCCGGGCGCTGGTCGGTCGCCCCCCAGGCAAGGGCCAGGCAGGGACCAGCCCTGCCCACTCGCGCTCGTGTCGCGCCTCCCCACGCCCCCACCCGCGCGGCGGGAGCCCCGAGTGTCGCGTCCTCCCCTCGCCTCCCGAGACACAGTCTGTCCTTTGTCTGAGTGCGGACTCTAGGCTCGGTCCCACCAACTTGTGTGTAGGTCCCGTCCCACCCGGGCGCTCGCGCCGCCCCGCCACACAAAGGAGACTTGCGGAGCGGAGCTGCCGGCCCCGACCGGCCACAGGAACGCCCCCAGCCCCAGCCCGGCGGGATCAGGCTCCCGGACAGAAGCCCCCACCGCCGGCCCCCGCCCGCCCGCATCTCCGGGGACCCACACAGTCCACTAGTGGGACCGCGTGTACCGACCCGCACCTCACTACCCCCTCGGAAAGGTCTCCCCTCGCCCTCCCACCGCGCCCACAAAAGCGGCGCCCGGGTGAGCCCCGCTTGGGCGATGCCGGAGACTGGCCGGGCAGCCGCGCGGAGGTCCCGCGATCGCCGCCGCCGCCGCCGCCGCCCCGGGGCGCGTTCCAGATCCCTGACTGCCGACGGCCGATCGCGAGCGCTACCTTCGCCCCGCGCGCCAGCCCGCGCCTCTCCCGCGCGCCGCCCCCACGCGCCGCCGCCGCCACCGCCGCCGGGACTCCACTGCCTTCGATGTCCCACTGGGTGTCGGACGCGACCGGACCGAGCGCCAAACGCAGCAGCCCAATCGCCATCGCTTTTATTTGGCCCCCCCAGCACAATCAAGCGCCGCCCCGATTGGCGGATGCGAGAGGGCGCCCGTCCAATCAGAGGGCCCGTCGGGCTGGGAGCCTTTCGGGCGAGTCCCAGCCCAGAGAGCGCGAGGCTCGGAGGCGGCAGCGCGTGCGCGAGTGACAGGGCTCGCTCAGAGGAACGCGGCTGGCTGGGTGGAAGCGCCCGGGTCGCCGTCTTTGTTCTTTTGCCAACGTGGGGTAGCGCTCAGGAAAGCCGTGGGCAGGCATGCGGGGAGCCTGCGCTTGGCGGGACCCGAAACCCTCATGAGCGGGAGGCGGGGAGGTCGGGGTGGCGGGAAGCGGCCGGAGGGCGGGCCAGCTCTTGGCGGGAATAAGCGCCGAGTCGTTCTCGGGAGGGGGAGGGGACGGGCGGGCGCCAGAGCCGACTTTGAAATAGTTCAAAACTCGGGGGGTGGTAACAGTTTTAACCGCCGTCTTCTGGCGTGCACGTTCTGGGCCGGGGGTCCTACGCTCGTGTTGGCGCCGCGGCGGGGAAAGCGCGTGGCGGGCCCCACGGGGCGTGTTCTGCCGGGCAGGCCGTCTCCTCGCGGCTGACACCACCGGGCAGAGAAAGTTAGTGCGGTTCCTTTCGGCCCCCGGCGGCTTTGGCTAGCAAAACTGCCGCCTAGTGCCCCGGCAACGTGAGAAAAAGCGGCATGACGGTGACTTCAGATTTCTCTGAAAGGCCTTCCAAGCCATGTTTATGGTTCTCAGCACTTGTCAGGTTTCAAGTTGCTCATTAACAACTTTTGAATGCAGATCGCTTACCCGGTGTTGTCTCAGGAAAGTGCAAGAAAGATTGCAACATTTGTCAATGGTTAGAAACCATCTTGGGACTCAACCTATCTCAACCCAGAGGAATTAGAAAAAGTGCTTAGTATATACACTCCCCTGTTGGATTATCTGGCAACGGAGTGAAAGGTATTTCTAATTTACTTTTAATAAAATGCATCTGTACGGCAAAATCCCACAGACCTGTAAAAACAGATTAAATAATAGTTCGGACTGAGAATTTCTGACACTGGAAATTGAGTTATGTATCTGTATTAGTCATGGTTCTCTAGAGGATCAGAACTGATAGAATGAATACATATATGTTTGTGTGTATATACACATATATATACATATGTGGGTATGTACACAGTTATATATTTATAGGATTATATATCTTTATAAGATTTGCATATATATTTATAAGATATATATTTATAAAGATAGCTTACAATCTGTGGTCCAGCTAGTCCAACAATTGCTGTCTACCAATGGAAAATCCAAGAATCGAGTGGTTGGTTGTTCAATCTGCAAGCCTGGATGTCTTTGACTGGTCTTTAATATACACAGGAAACCCGAAGAAGTGGTCTCTTCTGCAAGAGGGACTGGATTTGCCAGCTAGAGTGAGGATATATCTTCCCACCTCAAAAGATCCAGATTAAAAGCCAAATGATTTAATTAAGAAAAAAAGCCCTCGCAGGTGTACCCAGCCTCTTGGGTTTTAGTTAATTCCAGATATAGTCAAGTTGACCACCAAGAATAGTCAACAAAGCATCTAGTCCTTCATGTATACAGAAACAATTCAATGCTGAGTATACATAGAATCTATAAGATTAAAAACAAATGCAATCATATCCAAATAAAAACAAAATATGTACACCCAGAGTGCTCCATAATGTGACAAATCCCAGCAGCCATACCAAAGAATTATCAACATATTAACCTGTCATGGTAAGCATGCTTCTGTCCAACTGCATCAGCAGCTTACACTTGCTTTTTTCCAAAAACAATTTAAACTCAGGAGGTAACTACTTATCTCTTAAGTTTGTGTTGCTATTTCATTTGTACTTTAATATTAAGTATGATAGCATTTTATAGAGGAAAAAAATCAAGGAAATTACATTAGGGGCCATTAGTATAGAGATGCGGCTTCTAAAGAAATTCAAGAGTTGTAATGAAATTGTTAGGTGTTTGGAAGAAAGAAATGTTAAATATTTATACAAAACTTTTTTTAAAAGGACATTTTAGCTAGCTTCAGAAAAAGCACAAAGACCCAGAATGGGTTGAGCAACAACAGTACTTGAAATAGACATGTACATTTACATAGAAAATGTAATTAGAGCTGAAAATTGTCATTTGAAAGAATGAGCAGAGTTAAGTGTTTCTATATTGTTTGCTTATTCGTATTTAAATATAAAGGTAAGGTTGGAACAGTGAGGTTGAATGGAACCAATGACTCAGCATTGCCTTAATTCCATACAAGATAGTTTAGGCTATAGTGATGGGCAGATAAAAAGTGATAACTGGACCCTGCAAATCATTTGCCATCCTAAGGTCAGTTTCTAGCATAACTGAGGCAGGGAGTTCCACTTAGACATAAGAGAAGTAAAAGTATGCATGCAAAATGGTGTCCTCTCTGGAGAGAGAAGGGGAAAGGACCAGGAGGAAGGATCCTGTGGCTCAGCTTTGTGCCTTCTGGCTTACCCTAACTTCTTTACAATAAAGCCATAATTACTAGGTCATGGTCAGGCATGACTTTAATCCCAACACACAGTAGAGACTGTTGGATCTCTGAGTTCAAGATAGCCTGGTGTACAGAGTAAGTTCCAGGACAGGTAGGGCTACACAGGGAAACCTTGTCTCAAATTTTTTTTAAAAGCTATATTCATGTATTCCCATAATTTTGAAAAGTAAAACTGTATAATTGTTAGAGACTAATTTTTAAATACCATTTTAAAATGTGTGTGTGTGTAAAAGTGTGGGCACATGCCACACGTGAAGGTACTTCTGTCCTACCTTGGGGCCCAGGGATTGAACTCTGATCATCAGATAAGCACTTTTAGCTCCTGAGTTATCTCACCAGTTTATTAGTCTTTTGTTGTTAGTTTCTTTGAGATGGATTATATCTCTGGCTGAATTTTATGTCAGTTTGAAACAACTAGAATCATCTGTGAAGAAGGAACTTCAACTGACTAAATGCTTCTGTAATATCTGTAGGCAAATCTGCAGGGCATTTTCTTAATTTGTGATCTGGGAGGGCCCAGCCCATTGTGGGTGGTGCCTGGGTTAATTGCCTTGGGTGCTATAAGAAAGCAGATGAGCCAAGCAGGAGAGTCAGACCAGTGAGCAGCATTCCTCTACCTCTGCTTCACTTCTTGCCTCCGGATTCTTGTCCTGTGTGAGCTCCTGTCCTGATTTCGATGGTGAACTATTATATGGAAGTGAGTGAAATCAACCCTTTCCTCCCCAAGTTATTTTTGGTTACCATTTTCAGCATATCAGTAGAAACCCAAAATAAGACATGGGTCTTATAGCAAAGGTTGATGTCAATCTCACAATGTAGCTGAGAGTGATTCTCAAGTCCTGATCCTCTTACCTCTACCTCCCTAGTGAGGGATTATGGGAGTGTGCCACCATGCCTGGTTTCAAATAATACTCTTTAGATTACAAAAGGTATATTTATTCTAAAATGTATAATACAAGAAGGTATAATTAAGAAAGAAAATCACCGAAAGACCCCTCTCCTGGTAGAATTAGTCTGTCACTCTCACAGACCCCAGAACAAAACCCAATTTCCCATGTCCTTGTTACTTGGCTTCATTTTGAGAACTTTTAATTTGCAAATCCGATATGGAAAAAAATTAACATGGAAATTCCAAGACGCACAGACACATATTAGGACACGTACAACAAGGTGTGGGCCACTTGCTGTTCCTAGGGACTCCAATGAGTTATGAATGCACTGTGAAGCAAACAGCACACTCCCCACTGCTTGTCAAACTGAGATATCTGGTTGCTTTTTCTAGATCTAATTTGCTTTCCTTCACAATGTGAAACTTCTCTACCCACTGTGCTAATCTAACAATAACTTCTTTTTCTCTCTAGGCTTAAGTTTCTCCAACTAAATCAAACATTTATTACCTGACCTGACATTTCATTAAAGTGACAGTCACTTCATAGAAGCTAGTACTAAGTATACTAATTACAAGGAAGTATGACAAAATGACAATGCTTATCCACGAATAAACAGACCAGAATCAACAACACTTTTTGGGGGGAATTCAAGATAGGAATTCTCTGTGTGGATGTCCTGAAACTTGTTCTGTAGACCAGGCTGGCCTCCAACTCACAGAGATCCACCTTTCTCTGCCTCCCAAGTGCTAAGATGAAAGGCCTGCACCACCACCACCTGGCAACAACACACTTTAAAAAGGCTACTACTCTCCTGTTAAGTGCTAAAACTCTCTTTAAAAACCTTTGGAATTGCTTTCAGCAGTTGTATCTCCTACATAATGACAAACTTTTCCCTTTTGACAGATTTACCAAAGCACCTAACAGAAGTTGAAGCTAGTGCTCAGGTGATAGAAATAAAGACTAATACTGGCACCACAGGGACATCCAAGGTTAAGATGACATCAGTGCAGTTACATAAGTTACTTATGGCCACTGAGCATTCTGAATGATTGTACCCAATCTTATTGGTCAGTGCTTGTGCCCTATGAGTTATAAAAATAAAAAGAAATTGGGTCTAGTGGTACAGGCCTGTAAATCTCAGATACTCAGGAGAATGAGGTGGGAGGATGAAAACTCAAGATAGTATGGACTATATGAGTGAGTTCAAAGCCAACCTAGGCAACTTAGTGAAACCCTGTCTCAAAAAGTATGAAAAGGTATGGGAATATAGTTCAGTAGTAGAGTCCTAAATAAAATATAGATAGCAGGACCAGCAAGATGGCTCAGTGGGTAAAGGCACCTGCCACCAAAACTTGCTACCTCAGTTTGATCTTTGGAAACCACATAATAGGAAAGAACCAACTTCTGCAAGTTGTCCTTTGACCACATGCATGCCATTGATATGTGCATGCACCCACAGACTCATACACATTGTAGTTTGAATAAGAACGCCTCCATAGGTTCATATGTTTGAATGCTTGGTGCCCAGTTAGTGGAACTGTTTGAGAAGGATTTGTAGCCTTACTGGGGTAGGTATGCCCTCACTAGAGTAGGTGTGATCTTGTTGGAGGAGGTCTGTCACTGGGTGTGGGCTTAGAAGATTCAAACACCTACAACAGGACCAGTCTCTCTCTCTCTCTCTCTCTCCCTACATCTCTCCCTCCCTCTCCTCTCTGCCTGCTTCCTGGAGTTCAAGGTTCAGGATATAAAACTCAACTACTACTCCAACTACTACTACTGCGCCCACATGCTTCTCACCATGATGGTCGTGGACTACCCTCTAAAACTGGAAACAAGGCACCAATTTAATGCTTTCTTGTATAAGAGCTGCCTTGGTCCTGGTAACTCCTCACAACACTAGAACCTAAGACACACATGAACACAATTTTTTTTTGTAGTCTTTGTTTTAATTCAGAAATTAATCTCTTCTCCAGGGCTTGACCGTCTTTCCATTCACATTACTTTGCCCAAATAATTTCACTACTGTTAAAACACAGTTCCTGCACACTGAAGGGTAAGAACAATGACAAACTATCTTCATTTCCCCAGAACCAACACAGAAAGTTGGGCACTGTGACACAGATACCTGTAACCCCAGCAGCAGGATGGAAAGAGGTAGTTGGAGCAAGTCATCTCAGAAGGTTATTGGCCATCCAGCCAAGCCAAATGGATAAGATTCAGGTTCAGTGAGACCCTGTCTAAAAAATAATAACATAGGTTAAGAACAACCAAGGAAGGAAACATTGGTAACTAACTCTGGCTTCCATGTGCTGTGTGTGTGTGTATGTATGTATGTGCACACACACAAACTCACAGGAGAGACTATAGGCTCCCTTTTGAAAGTTAAACACAACAGAGGTGAGTGATAGTCTTTTTAAAAGCATTGCTGAGATTATTTAAGAATCCTCTAAATATGTCCAGTATGAATTTTTTCATGGCAGGAGAGAATCAGCACCTCTTCTACCTGAGACAGTTCCTTCCATCTTTAGTCAGGTAATGAGAAGATAATCAGCAATCTCAAGCTGAGTTTCTGTTACCAAGTACTTATCTTTTACATTGCATTGTTGCCTTCATGTCTCCTCTCCCTCCTCCTGTCATCTTGGCAGTGTGATCTTAAAATCTCACCCCACTTCAACACTGATTAGAGGGGAAAAACAAAAATCTCACCCCACAATAAAATATTTCCTCAAACTGTGGGATGCCCCATTGACCATATAACTCAGGATGGCCAATGGCATGTTGGTGTATAGTGGTATATTATTTGTGTTTTAATAAATAAAGCTTGCCTGAAGATCAGAGAACAAAGCAGCCATATTACTCAGCCATACAGGCCAGGTAGTGGTGGCAGATACCTTTAATCCCATGACTAGGGAGATAGAGGCAGAAGGATCTCTATGAATTCAAGGCAACCCTGAGTTCCACAAGACTGAATCTGTCTTAAAGAGAAACAGAGCTCACATTATCAGCTTTATCATTTTTGTTGTATCAATACAAAAACTTGGTTAATCTAAAGGCTAAGATACAGGCCTTAGAAAAACCTAATAAAATAGATCACAGAGATATTCAAATCCAGACAGAGGAACTTAATGGAGAACCAATTTTAGTGTTGCATTATAAGAATAGAAAGGAACAGCCTAAGGTTTTCAAACAACCAACATTAATATATCCAGTAACCATACAGGATTTGCCCAATGATATAGTAAGAGCTGAATGGACTCCTGTGCCAATGTTAGGTTTAAGGAGGTTCAGGGAGGCAATAGTCTCATATGGCATGCCTTCACCTTTTGTGAAGCAAATGTTAAACTCATGGTCAGTTTGTAATAGAATTATTCCTAATGACTGGATAGAATTGGTTAAAGATGTTTTAGAGCTTGGTTGACAATTACAATAGAGTAGCTGGTTCAGAGAAGAGTCTAAGACAATTGAACAACAAAGTAAACCTGGAGGTGTGGAACTCTCCCAATGTTGCAGGAGGAGGGTGGCCCTTTGTTTGTCCCGGCCACCCAGCTAGTTTACACCCGAAATAACCACATAGAAATTGTATTAATTAAATCACTGCCTGGCCCATTATCTCTAGCCTCTTATTGGCCAATTCTCACATCCTGATCTAATCCATTTCTATTAATCTGTATATCACCACAAGGTTGTAGCTTACCGGGAAAGATTCAGCATGTCTGATTCTGGCGGCTCCATGGCAGTTCTCCCTCTCTGCTTTCTTCCTCCCAGAATTCAGTTCTATCTTCTCTGCCTACCTAAGTTCCGCCCTATCAGGCCAAGCAGTTTCTTTATTGATTAATCAATGAAAGCAACACATAAACAGAAGGAACTCCTACACCATCCCAAAATCAAATCCTTAGAAAAGGAAATTATGCTTCTGTAAAAAGGTAATCCCTATAAGATAGTCATATCCTGGCTTTATCCATGAAGCAACTTTAAATGCTTGGGACAGAATTGAAGAATTAGGAAAGATTGAATCATTTACTAAAGTCATACAGGATCCAAAAGAAACCTTCACAGATTAGGAGAGATCAGTTGCAGACTACACGATTAATAAAAACTCAGAAAGAAATATTAGGGTTCAACCAGATTGTAAAAGTAAAACAAGACCTCAGCCCAAAAATAGTGATCCAGCCTCCAGGAAACCTCAGAATGATACTGACTCTGAAAGCTGTATCCTTTAGTTTTATAATCCTCTCTAGTTCTGGGATTAAAGGCATGCACCAGTACCACCTGGTTTCTATGGAAAACTAGTATGGCTACTGGGATTAAAGGTATGTATCATTCCTGCCTGGTCTGTAAGGCTGGTCAGTATGGCTGTTTTACTTTCCTGATCCTCAGGCAAGTTTTATTTATTAAAATACAAATGAAATGCCACTATGTTAATGACTTTTAAAGATTGCTAAAAGACTGGGCTAGGTCCTGATGACCTAATTAATTTCAACAAAACGTTAGATGGTGACAAGGACTTACATACTGCCAGGGAATTATCAGCTGAAGTTGAGAGAGAATTGGCTTTGATTGAAGAGAAATTGCAGAAGGCACATGTGGATTGTGTAGATCCAAGTCTTATCTGCATTCTAGTCATTTCACCCTTCAAAGATTGCCTACAGGAATTTTAATTCAGAGAGAAGATATCTTAGAATGGATCTTTTCCCCACATAAACCAAGTAAAAAATTAAAAACTTAATGTGGAAAAGGTCTCTGAGTTGATTCAAGAGGAAAATTGAGACTTCATCAATTAACAGGAATAGACCCAGCAGAAATTATAGTACCTTTTAGCAATAATGAAATTGAAAAATTGTGGGAAGAAAATGAACCCTGGCAAAGAGCTTGTAGTAATTTTTGGGGAGAGATTAACAACAACTATCCCAAAAGTAAAAGAATTCAACTTATAAAGAAAACTAACTGGATCCTTTCTCACATTGTACAAGGCACACCAATAACTGGAGCCCCTACATTCTATGCTGATGCAAATAAATCAGGAGAGGCAGGTTACAAATCAGAAAATTTAAAGTGTATCAAAGGCCTTACAATTCTGTACAAAAGTCAGAATTATATGCTATTCTTATGGCACTACAGGATTTTAAAGAACCTCTCAACATAGTTATTGATTCACAATATGCAGAAAGAGTTGTTTTGCATATTGAAACTGCTGAATTTATACCAGATGATACAGAATTTACTTTATTATTTATTCTGTCACAAGATACAATCAGGAATAAGAATTATCCCATATACATAACACACATCTGATCCCATATGGGTCTGCCAGGTCCTCTAGCACAAGGTAATGCAGAAATAGATCAATTACTGATTGGAAATGTGCTAAAGCACTCAGAATTTTATTTAAAAACTCATGTCAATAGAAAAGGTTAAAAAAAAAAGACTTTTTCATCATGTGACAACAAGCCAAAGAAATTATAAGGAAATGTCCTACTTGTTCTTTATATAACCTAACATCTCTGCCTTCAGGAAGTGACCCAAAGGATACTCAAAGGAATGAAATCTGGGAGATGGATATGTTCCATTTTATAGAATTTGGAAAACTAAAATATGTATACCACACCATTGATAATACATACTTAGGTTTTCAATGGGCAATTGCTTTGAGTTCGGAAAAGGCTGATCCAAAAGAGGATCACCCTAAAATGAGGGTTGGAGAAGGGTTTTGTGTCTGTCTTTTCAGGAAATAAAGGTATCCAGCTAAGGAATCTGAAGACCACTGGACAAATGAGACATCTGAAGAAACATGGCAAATCATCCAGAAAAAGTCTCAAGAAAAAGAGTAAATTGGCCTATTGGTATATCACATTTCCAACATGATAAATTTCATTAATCTTCTTAGCTTATCTGAGAATGTCTATCAACAGTCCTTAAAGTTTAAATATGCTGGGGGGGAGTTTAGTTCATCTGGTCAGTTTCAGAGACTGCAGCCCCTGAGCTTAACTTCCTTGCAGGACAGACTATTTCACCTCTACTCAGAATGTCCTATTTTATTTCTAGCATCCTGTGTTTAACGAGCTTCCCTCCAACATGGAAATTTAATTTTAGAGGAAGCTACTACACAACACACCACCATCCAGAAGACTCCCTGGGGAAACTGTGTCATGGTGTCTGCGGCTATCCAGAACCCTATACCTACTGGCTGTGAGGTCACCCCAGAGTGGAATGCTCACCAGCAAGACCTTCCATATTACTACCTCCAATGTGTCCATCCTGGATCTGACACATCACCTGGAGGAAGCTGACACACACAATGACACAAGGAAGATGATGAAGTATGCATCAGAGGGCCCCCTAAAAGGCTTCCTGAACTGCTAGACTGAGGACCAGGTTATCTCCTGTGACTTTTAACCTTTAAGTGATACCTTTGATAAAGGGGCTGGCATTACCCTCAATGACCACATTATCAAGCTAATTTCCTGGTATGACAAATTTGGCTATGAAACTTGACAAGAAAATTGGCTACAGCAACAGAAAGTCCACAGACTCTAAGGTCTCTAAAAAGTAAGAAATTCTGGACCACTCACCCCATCAAGAACAGGAGAGGAACAGAGTGGCTCTCAGCAGCTGGGGACTCCCTGCCCCTACTCAGCCACAAAACACTGAACGTCTACCCTCACATCTTCCAGGTCAGACTTCCATAAGAAAGAGAGGGACTTAGGAAGCCTTTCTCACTCACATACCATTAATAAGGTCTACTGCATGGGATGGAGAGATGGTTCCATGGTTTAAAGTACTTGCTGCCTTCCCAGAGGACCTAGGCTTACAATCTTCAGTAATTCAATCCCAGGGGGTCTAATGCCCTCTTCTAAAGTTCACTGCTCCCTGTCCCCCACAAAAGAATTTTATTTGTATACAGGGATAGTCATGAAGGTCAGAAGAGAGTGCCAGAAGTTACAGCAGTTGTGACTGCCCAGTATAGGTTCTGGGAACTGAACTCAGGTCCTTGAGAAGAGGAGCAAGTACTCTTAATCTCTCCAGCCATTATTTATTGCTATCTATTTATTTATATTTGTGAAGGAAAGGGAGTGCCCATGTCACAATGCATATATCAGTAATACAGGAGTCTGTTTTCTCAATCCACCATGGGGGCACTAAGGACTGAACTCAAGTATCAGATTTTGTGGCCAACACCTTAGCCAGCTGAGCCATTCAACTGGCCCCAAATCCTATTTTAAAGCTTTATCAATGACAAGCATCTATTGCAAAATAGTGTACACAGGTAACTACACAGCTTTAGCTCCTCCCAAGAATTTATAATCTTAAGCTCAGGTGTTGTGGTCATCAAATGAAGTGGAAAGACAGATAATGTTGCTAATATGTGATGAGTTTCAGAAGTGTAACCTGTTTTGAAAATGGGAAATTCTGAAGTCAAATTCAAATTCTATGCATTTGGACAGATTAGAGCTCACCGGGAATGTCTCAGATTACATCTGCTAAATGGAATACTGTATCTGGGCTGGTATGATGCTCCCTCAACCCTTCCACACACACATAAGTAATAGCTTTGTTTCGGTTTTGTGGTGTTGGGGTAGAACTGTGAGCCTTTCCCACACTAGCCAAGTACTCTAACACTGGTCTATGTCCCCAACCCTTAATAAACAGATGTAATAAAAATTGAAAGAATACTGTGTCTCCTTTGATTATGAAAGAACAGTATAGCAGTATTGTGTGCAACCCTATGCTTAAAAATAAATTAAGCCAGATGATGGTGGGTGTGGTAGCACACATCTTTACTTCCAGCACTTGTGAGATAGAGGCAGACAGATCTCTGGGAGTCTAAAGTCAGCCTGATCTACAAAGAGAGTTCCAGGACAGCCAGGGCTGTTACACAGAGAAAACTCTGTCTCAAACAACAAAAACAAAAAAAAAATCTAAATTTGTGGTTCAAATGATCACATTCTTCTCCAGCACTAGTTTGCTTGGTCTCAGCAGGGTCTCTGCGCTTTGCACTGGTCCTGATTTCATGAAGACCTGAATCATTCTGAAGCAATTATGAAACATTTCCCATAGAGTTTCAGCCTAGGGCAGATGGAGGCATTAACTTAAAAGACAGAAGAGCCTCAAGCAGCCTTCTGTTAAGCAGTGGCCATCCCATCAGTGATTTGAGGAAAAGCCCTTGCACAGAAAACAACAATATGGTTGGCAGATCAGCAGGGTCAGGGGAAGCAGAGCCTGGATTCTGTTGGGTTAAGGTTTCAGTGAAAGACAGTAAGATCCGATTTCCTCCCTGTCTGACCCAGTCAGCTAAAACTTGTTGGCTGCCTGCGATTGGACCCTGTTGGCACCTTATCATTGCCTTCTGGCTGCCCATCTAGCTCAAGTACATTTCCTAACCTGCTCCTGACCTACTGTGTCTCCAACCTTTCCAGGACTTCACGGATCCCAAGGAGAACAGTAGATATTCCCCTTGAACTCTGTAAAAAGTATAGTGATATTACCTCTATTTCCTTTTCCTTTTCCTTCTTTTTGTTCTATGCTTTCTTGGAGGTTTTTTTTTTAAAACAAATTTAGATCATAACCCTGACATTCTAGTAATCTAAAAGTTACTTTAGTATTAAATTTGTATTTCATTTCATGAATTTTCCCCATTCACATCAACTAACCATTTCTAACCAATTCAAAGGCTCAAATGCATATAAAATTAATAAACCTGAACATGGTTTAGTAGCACAACCATGGTAAAATCTACAAATTGAAATCCCTGTTGCAGCCCAAACAGCTTTTATATATTAAAACCATATGGGCTGTACATGGTGCCCCATGCCTTTAATCCCAGGTAAAGGCAGATGGATCTCTGTGAGCTCAATGTCAATGCTTGGTCCTCATAGTTTCAGGACATCCAGAGTTTCGTAGTGGATTTTCTAACCAAATAAACATTTGTCCTGCAGTAAGTGGTTTTAGTACCAGTGTAAAGTGAACCACAAGAGCAAGTTCAGATGTTCTTATGATCCTTGCGTTAAGATAACAGCAAAGGGTCAAAGGTTGGGAGTCCATGGAACTATCCTGAAAGGAAAAGAGTAACCAAAAGCTGGAACAGGAGAAGCTCCTGCAGGAGAGACAGAGGTGGGAGTGGGGAAACCAACAACTTTGGAATATTTGATAAATGCCAAGTGTTGACTGCTTCCTTCACACCTACCAGTTCCTTAAATCTCATGTTTACTATATGAGGAAAGGGGGTTTCCCTCTTAAAGATGAAGGAACTGATTCTTGGGAATGCCTATGTATGAGTGGCCTGATACAATAGATCCTATTTATTTTATCCTCCATTGTAGTTCTGTGATTTTTGTACTATGCCCTGTGCATAGAAGACATTTAATAAATATGTGTTACATAAGCAACCTCCCCTATCTATTTTCCTGATGAAGTCCACTCAGAGCAGATGGTGCCAGACTTTAATAATATGTTAACTAATTAAGGGTGCTCTCTGTCTCCGTTGAGGCAGAGGATCATCTATAAGCCTCCAGTTCCCTGATATAAATCAGGACCACATGCTCTGTCCATGTTTGGTGTCTTGATCCTTGCATTCATCTGAGGAAGTTGCTCTGGGGATCAGGTTCCCAGATCTGTACTCCAAGCCCTACAGTAGACATGGCTATCTTTCCTCCTGGATTTTCTCTAAATAATACAAGCATAAGACAACCAGTGTCTTTCCTTCATCTGACTTGTCATCCCCCCTACCAAGTATCTTAATGATAAAATTGTGTCCTGTGTCCCCACAAACATGTAATAAAAGCATTTGGGACAAATGCAGGTCCTTAAGAGAATAATAGTGCTATTATTTTTAATTCTACATCTTTGTTAGTCAAATTAATTCCTTCCAAACTGATAGTTACATATATTTCACAATGGTTATAACAAAAAACCAGAATATTTTCGTTTTCTGTTCTGATTTAGTTAATTATATGTCTTTGTAACTGCCAAAGAGATTGATTCTCAAAATATCTGAGTTGAGGCAACTACAGAATTAGTATGCATGATCAACAATTTCTTTGAAATTAATACAGTTGAGTTTTTATTGTTCCTTATCCACTCCAATATACGTACACATTCAGATACTCCTCTACCTCATCACCCCTCCCCTTGCTCCAAGCTTCTAGACCATGTATTTAAACTTTCTGTTTTGTTTTTGTTTTGGAAAAATGTAGACTGAGAAAAGAACGAACAAACTAGTATAAACAATTCTCAGATTCCCCAGTATTAATATTTTACTGCATTGGCTGACTTCATCATTCTCGGTTTCTCTGTCTTTCTGTTTATAATAGATAGACATATAGATAGATAGATAGATAGATAGATAGATAGATAGATAGATAGATAGATAGATAGATAGACATATAGATAGATAGATAGATAGATAGATAGATAGATAGATAGATAGATAGATAGATGGTAGATAGATGTATACACAAACATGTTCTCCAGAAACAATGAAAGTAAACATTTGTTAAACTTCCTGTCCTTTAATTAACTCAGTATGGTTTTTCTTAAAAAAAAAAAAAAAGACTATTCCCAGATGAGCATGAAGGCACATTCCTATAATTCAGTACTCAGAAGGTAAAGGCAGGAGGATTAGTGGTTTAAAATCAATCTGTGCTACATAACAAGTATAAGGCCAGGTTGGGATAAATTAGACTGCCTCAATTTTTTTCCCTTGTAGTTCTACAGTACAACTTCCAAAACCAAGTTTTTAACACTGACATAACTGATAGAATACTATTATTCATGCTGCAAAATTCATGCTGCCAAACTAACTTAGCTTTTATTTTTATTTTATTTTTAAGAAAGGGTCTTGCTGAATAAATAGTCCTGGGTACTTGCTATGTAATCAAGCATCCAGACTGGCATAGAATTCCAAGCAATCCTCCTGTCTTTACCTTCCAAATGCTGGGATAATGTGTGTCACTATACCTAGATTTTAACTTACCATTTTTATTTTTCATTTCTATTTTATTTTATGTTGGAACATTTTGCCTGCACACATGTCTGTGCACCACTTTAATGCCTGGTGACCGGGGAGACCAGAAGAGCTCATCTAACCCCCTGGACCTGGAGTTACAGATGTTTGTGAGCTTCACAGCCAGCCTCCCACATGTCTGCCTTTGTGGCTGTTTCCTAGTGTGCTTCATCTTATGGGATTAGCTCTAGCAAGAGTTATTGGTAGCTTAGTACATATGCTTGGTAAAACTTTGGGGGTAAGACTCGAAGAAGGCAGACCAATCATCACCACTCCTACCACCAGCAGCAGCAGTGCCACTATGATGAAATCCCTATAGATCTAGAGGTATCATCTATGTTCTCTGGCAATTTGTCAAACTGCAGAAGAGGATTTCAGAGAGCTTCACTGGGAAACCTCCCAACTCCTGGGCATCACCAGACACAGTGCAGCATTTGAAATAAATGGTTCCAAACCAAGAGGAGAGGAAATGTATCCTTCAGACTCCTGAGCTATAACTCCAGACTGAAGACCTGCCCTGTGATCCAGAAATCTTGGGGCCAGTGAGGTGGCTCAGTGGCTAAAGGTACTTGCCGTGCAAACCTGGTGATCTGAGTTGGACCATTGAAACCTATATAAGGGTAGAAGAGCCAACTCCATGAAGTTCTCCTGTCAGCTTCACATGCTCATCATGGCACCACCCCATCGTACAGACAGACATACAGAAAGACAGACAGACACATATATACACACACAAATAAAATGAAATAAAAGTCAATTTAATTTCAAAGTTGATTGAAGCTTCAGAGCTTTCCTCGCTCCCAACATATCACTAACTATTTTGAAGAATAATGTTTTCTACAACTTAACCTTGTTACCATCAGAGGGAAGAATCTCTCAGTGTCCCTAAGTCGCTAATATGTGGGTTTAAAGTGAACTACATTGCTTATTGTAGATCCATGGGGAATAATTGTGCTAGATCAGTGGTTCTCAACCTTTCTAATGCTGCAATCCTTTAGTACAGTTCCTCATATCGTGGTGACCCCCAACCATGAAATTCTTTTTGCTGCTACTTCATACCTGTAATTTTGCTACTTTTATAAATCTTAATGTAAACATCTGTGTTTTCTGATGGTCTTAGGCCACCCCTATGAAAGGGTCGTGCAACACTCCCTCCCTCAAGGAGTTGCAACCCACAGGTTGAGAACCACTGTGCTAGATTGTGGACTGCAGTCACAATCTCAACCCAAATTCTTTACAGCTGACAGACTCAAGGCCTCCCCATGGGCTTGACTGCGCAGAATACAGCAGAGCTAATAATGTAGCGCCAGTTCCCACCTAGGGCCTGAGGGCACTGCAATGTCTTCTGCCTGCCTCTTGATAATGGCCAATAGTCAATCTTCCAGCATTTTTCTTTGGAGACATGGGTGTCACTATGTAGCCCTGACTATCCTGTAGTCCAGGCTGGCCTTGAACCACAGAGATCCACCTGCCTCTGCCTCTCAATTACTGAGATTAAAGGTTTGCGCCACCACGTCCAGGATCTTCGAGCATTTTTCAGCTTTGAGGAGTGCACTCTACGTGAAGAGGCCATATTCTAGGCTACACTTCCAGATGATATCCCAGCCAACTAATATTGGATGGCAGCCATAGTGTAATGTCTGCTGGAGCCCAGAAGACCATACAGTAGATGTACAGCTGACGGACTCAAGCAATGCACCCTCTGCATGGGCAAAGGAGTGGCCTTGCTCCACTCCCCCACACCACGAGGCTTTGGAGTGGTGGCACTCACTCGTTGTTCTTCTAGCAGTCAAATTTACATTGAGCCAATTCCACAAGATTACCTGCTAACAGACCACATAGACATTTCTATAGCAGACAGGCACTGAGTAGGACGGCAGCAGGGCCCCACGTTTGCTAACAAACAAATCTGGGCGTCCCCAAAGCTGGTTATCACAAAAGAGATTAGATGAGGAGAATGGGTGAATCCAGGATTCAGGGATATTTTTTTTCTCTCTTTTTTTTATTTTTTATTTTATTTTATTTTATTTTTATTTTTTATTTTCTCTGCTCCCCTCCCTGCCACTCCCCTCCCTCCCTCAACCCTCCCCCAAGATCCCCATGCTCCCAATTTATTCGGGAGATCTTGTCTTTTTATACTTTCTACTTCCCACGTAGATTATATCTATGTAAGTCTCTCTTAGTGTCCGTATTGTTGTCTAAATTCTCTGGGATTGTGGTTTGTAAGATGGTTTTCTTTGCCTTATGTTTAAAAACCACCTATGAGTGAGTACATGTGATAATTGTCTTTCTGTGTCTGGGTTACCTCACTCAAAAT